>JAJUPC010000768.1:0-84434 GCA_023614405.1 Avena insularis
ACTACCACTAGAGTCATTGCATGTGTGTTATTTCCACAAACCACACATGGATCAACCACTAGAGTCATTGCATGTGTGTTCTTATACTCAAACCAACATTAGAGTCATTGCATGTGTGTTCTTTCCACAAACCACTTATGGATCCATTATAGTCATTGCATGTGTGTTATTTCCACAAACCACACATGGATCAACCACTAGAGTCATTGCATGTGTGTTATTTCCATAAACCACACATGGATCAACCACTAGAGTCATTGCATGTGTGTGTTCTTTTCCGCAAACCACACATGAATCCACCACTAGAGTCATTGCATGTGTGTTCTTATACTAAAACCAACACTAGAGTCATTGCATGTGTGTTATTTCCACAAACCACACATGGATCAACTCTTGGTCATTGCATGTGTGTTCTTTTCCACAAACCACACATGGATCCACCAGTGGTCATTGCATGTGTGTTCTTTCCCCAAACCACATATGGATCAACCAGAGTCATTGCATGTGTGTTCTTTCCACAAACCACACATGGATCAACCACTAGATTTATTGCATGTTTGTTCTTATACTAAAACCACAAACCAGCACTAGAGTCATTGCATGTGTGTTCTTTTCCACAAACCACACATGGATCCACTAGACTCGTTGCATGTGGGTTCTTTTCCACAAACAACTTATGGATCAACTAGTGGTCATTGCATGTGTGTTCTTTTCACAAACCACATGTGGACCCACTAGATTAATTGCATGTGTGTTCTTATACTAAAACTACCACTAGAGTCATTGCATGTGTGTTCTATCCACAAACCACACATGGATGCACCACTGTCATTGCATGTGTGTTCTTTCCACAAACCACACATGGATCAACCACTAGAGTTATTGCATGTGTGTTCTTTCCACAAACCACATATGGATCAACCAGTGGTCATTGCATGTGTGTTACTTTCCATAAACCACTTATGGATCCATTACAGTCATTGCATGTGTGTTATTTCCACAAACTACACATGGATCAACCACTAGAGTCATTGCATGTGTGTTATTTCCACAAACCACACATGGATCAACCACTAGAGTCATTACATATCTGTTATTTATACAAACCACACATGGATCAACCACTAGAGTCATTACATGTGTGTTCTTATACTAAAACCAACATTAGAGTCATTGCATGTGTGTTTTTTCCACAAACCACTTATGGATCCATTAAAGTCATTGCATGTGTGTTATTTCCACAAACCACACATGGATCAACCACTAGAGTCATTGCATGTGTGTTCTTTCCACAAACCACCCATGGATCAACCATTGGTCATTGCATGTGTGTTCTTTTCCACAAACCACACATGGATCCACCAGAGTCATTGCATGTGTGTTCTTTCCGCAAACCACATATGGATCAACTAGAGTCATTGCATGTGTTTTCTTTCCACAAACCACACATGGATCAACCACTAGAGTGATTGCATGTTTGTTCTTATACTAAAACCACAAACCAGCACTAGAGTCATTGCATGTGTGTTCTTTTCCACAAACCACACATGGATCCACCAGTGGTCATTGCATGTGTGTTCTTTCCACAAACCACATATGGATCAACCAGAGTCATTGCATGTGTGTTCTTTCCACAAACCACACATGGATCAACCATTAGAGTCATTGCATGTTTGTTCTTATACTAAAACCACAAACCAACACTAGAGTCATTGCATGTGTGTTGTTTTGCACATACCACACATGGATCCACTAGACTCATTGCATGTGTGTTCTTTCCACAAACAACTTATGGATCAACCAGTGGTCATTGCATGTGTGTTCTTTTCACAAACCACATGTGGACACACTAGAGTCATTGCATGTGTGTTCTTATACTAAAACTAGCACTATAGTCATTGCATGTGTGTTCTATCCACAAACCACACATGGATCCACCACTGTCATTGCATGTGTGTTCTTTCCACAAACTACACATGGATCAACCACTAGAGTTATTGGATGTGTGTTCTTTCCACAAACCACATATGGATCAACCAGTGGTCATTGCATGTGTGTTATTTTCCATAAACCACTTATGGATCCATTACAGTCATTACATGTGTGTTATTTCCACAAACCACACATGGATCAACCACTAGAGTCATTGCATGTGTGTTATTTCCACAAACCACACATGGATCAACCACTAGAGTCATTACATATCTGTTATTTATACAAACCACACATGGATCAACCACTAGAGTCATTACATGTGTGTTCTTATACTAAAACCAACATTAGAGTCATTGCATGTGTGTTCTTTCCACAAACCACTTATGGATCCATTAAAGTCATTGCATGTGTGTTATTTCCACAAACCACACATGGATCAACCACTAGAGTCATTGCATGTGTGTTCTATCCACAAACCACACATGGATCAACCACTAGAGTTATTGCATGTGTCTTCTTTCCAGAAACCACACATGGATCCACCAGTGGTCATTGCATGTGTGTTCTTTCCACAAACCACATATGGATCAACTAGAGTCATTGCATGTGTGTTCTTTCCACAAACCACACATGGATCAACCACTAGAGTCATTGCATGTTTGTTCTTATACTAAAACCACAAACCAGCACTAGAGTCATTGCATGTGTGTTCTTTTCCACAAACCACACATGGATCCACCAGTGGTCATTGCATGTGTGTTCTTTCCACAAACCACATATGGATCAACCAGAGTCATTGCATGTGTGTTCTTTCCACAAACCACACATGGATCAACCACTAGAGTCATTGCATGTTTGTTCTTATACCAAAACCACAAACCAGCACTAGAGTCATTGCATGTGTGTTCTTTCCACAAACCACACATGGATCCACTAGACTCATTGCATGTGTGTTCTTTTCCACAAACAACTTATGGATCAACCAGTGGTCATTGCATGTGTGTTCTTTTCACAAACCACATGTGGACCCACTAGAGTCATTGCATGTGTGTTCTTATACTAAAACTACCACTAGAGTCATTGCATGTGTGTTCTATCCACAAACCACACATGGATCCACCACTGTCATTGCATGTGTGTTCTTTCCACAAACCACACATGGATCAACCACTAGAGTTATTGGATGTGTGTTCTTTCCACAAACCACATATGGATCAACCAGTGGTCATTGCATGTGTGTTCTTTTCCATAAACCACTTATGGATCCATTACAGTCATTGCATGTGTGTTATTTCCACAAACCACACATGGATCAACCACTAGAGTCATTGCATGTGTGTTATTTCCACAAACCACACATGGATCAACCACTAGAGTCATTGCATGTGTGTATTTCCACACATGGATTAACCCCTAGAGTCATTGCATGTGTGTTCTTATACTAAAACCAACATTAGAGTCATTGCATGTGTGTTCTTTCCACAAACCACTTATGGATCCATTACAGTCATTGCATGTGTGTTATTTCCACAAACCACACATGGATCAACCACTAGAGTCATTGCATGTGTGTGTTCTTTTCCACAAACCACACATGAATCCACCACTAGAGTCATTGCATGTGTGTTCTTATACTAAAACCAACACTAGAGTCATTGCATGTGTGTTATTTCCACAAACCACACATGGATCAACTCGTGGTCATTGCATGTGTGTTCTTTTCCACAAACCACACATGGATCCACCAGTGGTCATTGCATGTGTGTTCTTTCCACAAACCACATATGGATCAACCAGAGTCATTGCATGTGTGTTCTTTCCACAAACCACACATGGATCAACCACTAGAGTCATTGCATGTTTGTTCTTATACTAAAACCACAAACCAGCACTAGAGTCATTGCATGTGTGTTCTTTTCCACAAACCACACATGGATCCACTAGACTCGTTGCATGTGGGTTCTTTTCCACAAACAACTTATGGATCAACCAGTGGTCATTGCATGTGTGTTCTTTTCACAAACCACATGTGGACCCACTAGATTAATTGCATGTGTGTTCTTATACTAAAACTACCACTAGAGTCATTGCATGTGTGTTCTATCCACAAACCACACATGGATCCACCACTGTCATTGCATGTGTGTTCTTTCCACAAACCACACATGGATCAACCACTAGAGTTATTGCATGTGTGTTCTTTCCACAAACCACATATGGATCAACCAGTGGTCATTGCATGTGTGTTATTTTCCATAAACCACTTATGGATCCATTACAGTCATTGCATGTGTGTTATTTCCACAAACCACACATGGATCAACCACTAGAGTCATTGCATGTGTGTTATTTCCACAAACCACACATGGATCAACCACTAGAGTCATTGCATATCTGTTATTTCCACAAACCACACATGGATCAACCACTAGAGTCATTGCATGTGTGTTCTTATACTAAAACCAACATTAGAGTCATTGCATGTGTGTTATTTCCACAAACCACTTATGGATCCATTAAATTCATTGCATGTGTGTTATTTCCACAAACCACACATGGACCAACCACTCTAGTCATTGCATGTGTGTTATTTCCACAAACCACACATGGATCAACCACTAGAGTCATTGCATGTGTGTTCTTTCCACAAACCACACATGGATCAACCATTGGTCATTGCATGTGTGTTCTTTTCCACAAACCACACATGGATCCACCAGTGGTCATTGCATGTGTGTTCTATCCGTAAACCACATATGGATCAACTAGAGTCATTGCATGTGTTTTCTTTCCACAAACCACACATGGATCAACCACTAGAGTCATTGCATGTTTGTTCTTATACTAAACCACAAACCAGCACTAGAGTCATTGCATGTGTGTTCTTTTCCACAAACCACACATGGATCCACCAGTGGTCATTGCATGTGTGTTCTTTCCAAAACCACATATGGATCAACCAGAGTCATTGCATGTGTGTTCTTTCCACAAACCACACATGGATCAACCACTAGAGTCATTGCATGTTTGTTCTTATACCAAAACCACAAACCAACACTAGAGTCATTGCATGTGTGTTGTTTTGCACATACAACACATGGATCCACTAGATTCATTGCATGTGTGTTCTTTTCCACAAACAACTTATGGATCAACCAGTGGTCATTGCATGTGTGTTCTTTTCACAAACCACATGTGGACACACTAGAGTCATTGCATGTGTGTTCCTATACTAAAACTAGCACTATAGTCATTGCATGTGTGTTCTATCCACAAACCACACATGGATCCACCACTGTCATTGCATGTGTGTTCTTTCCACAAACTACACATGGATCAACCACTAGAGTTATTGGATGTGTGTTCTTTCCACAAACCACATATGGATCAACCAGTGGTCATTGCATGTGTGTTCTTTTCCATAAACCACTTATGGATCCATTACAGTCATTGCATGTGTGTTATTTCCACAAACCACACATGGATCAACCACTAGAGTCATTGCATGTGTGTTATTTCCACAAACCACACATGGATCAACCACTAGAGTCATTGCATGTGTGTTATTTCCACAAACCACACATGGATCAACCACTAGAGTCATTGCATGTGTGTTCTTATACTAAAACCAACATTAGAGTCATTGCATGTATGTTCTTTCCACAAACCACTTATGGATCCATTACAGTCATTGCATGTGTGTTATTTCCACAAACCACACATGGATCAACCACTAGAGTCATTGCATGTGTGTTATTTCCACAAACCACACATGGATCAACCACTAGAGTCATTGCATGTGTGTGTTCTTTTCCACAAACCACACATGAATCCACCACTAGAGTCATTGCATGTGTGTTCTTATACTAAAACCAACACTAGAGTCATTGCATGTGTGTTATTTCCACAAACCACACATGGATCAACTCGTGGTCATTGCATGTGTGTTCTTTTCCACAAACCACACATGGATCCACCAGTGGTCATTGCATGTGTGTTCTTTCCACAAACAACATATGGATCAACCAGAGTCATTGCATGTGTGTTCTTTCCACAAACCACACATGGATCAACCACTAGATTTATTGCATGTTTGTTCTTATACTAAAACCACAAACCAGCACTAGAGTCATTGCATGTGTGTTCTTTTCCACAAACCACACATGGATCCACTAGACTCGTTGCATGTGGGTTCTTTTCCACAAACAACTTATGGATCAACTAGTGGTCATTGCATGTGTGTTCTTTTCACAAACCACATGTGGACCCACTAGATTAATTGCATGTGTGTTCTTATACTAAAACTACCACTAGAGTCATTGCATGTGTGTTCTATCCACAAACCACACATGGATCCACCACTGTCATTGCATGTGTGTTCTTTCCACAAACCACACATGGATCAACCACTAGAGTTATTACATGTGTGTTCTTTCCACAAACCACATATGGATCAACCAGTGGTCATTGCATGTGTGTTATTTTCCATAAACCACTTATGGATCCATTACAGTCATTGCATGTGTGTTATTTCCACAAACCACACATGGATCAACCACTAGAGTCATTGCATGTGTGTTATTTCCACAAACCACACATGGATCAACCACTAGAGTCATTACATATCTGTTATTTATACAAACCACACATGGATCAACCACTAGAGTCATTACATGTGTGTTCTTATACTAAAACCAACATTAGAGTCATTGCATGTGTGTTGTTTCCACAAACCACTTATGGATCCATTACAGTCATTGCATGTGTGTTATTTCCACAAACCACACATGGATCAACCACTAGAGTCATTGCACGTGTGTTATTTCCACAAACCACACATGGATCAACCACTAGAGTCATTGCATGTGTGTTCTTTCCACAAACCACATATGGATCAATCAGTGGTCATTGCATGTGTGTTCTTTCCACAAACCACATATGGATCAACCAGAGTCATTACATGTGTGTTCTTTCCACAAACCACATATGGATCAACCAGAGTCATTGCATGTGTGTTCTTTCCACAAACCACACATGGATCAACCACTAGAGTCATTGCATGTTTGTTCTTATACTAAAACCAGCACTAGAGTCATTGCATGTGTGTTCTTTTCCACAAACCACACATGGATCCACCAGTGGTCATTGCATGTGTGTTCTTTCCACAAACCACATATGGATCAACCAGAGTCATTGCATGTGTGTTCTTTCCACAAACCACACATGGATCAACCACTAGAGTCATTGCATGTTTGTTCTTATACCAAAACCACAAACCAACACTAGAGTCATTGCATGTGTGTTGTTTTCCACAAACCACACATGGATCCACTAGACTCATTGCATGTGTGTTCTTTTCCACAAACAACTTATGGATCAACCAGTGGTCATTGCATGTGTGTTCTTTTCACAAACCACATGTGGACACACTAGAGTCATTGCATGTGTGTTCTTATACTAAAACTAGCACTATAGTCATTGCATGTGTGTTCTATCCACAAACCACACATGGATCCACCACTGTCATTGCATGTGTGTTCTTTCCACAAACCACACATGGATCAACCACTAGAGTTATTGGATGTGTGTTCTTTCCACAAACCACATATGGATCAACCAGTGGTCATTGCATGTGTGTTCTTTTCCATAAACCACTTATGGATCCATTACAGTCATTGCATGTGTGTTATTTCCACAAACCACACATGGATCAACCACTAGAGTCATTGCATGTGTGTTATTTCCACAAACCAAACATGGATCAACCTCTAGAGTCATTGTATGTGTGTTCTTATACTAAAACCAACATTAGAGTCATTGCATGTGTGTTCTTTCCACAAACCACTTATGGATCCATTACAGTCATTGCATGTGTGTTATTTCCACAAACCACACATGGATCAACCTCTAGAGTCATTGCATGTGTGTTATTTCCACAAACCACACATGGATCAACCACTAGAGTCATTGCATGTGTGTGTTCTTTTCCACAAACCACACATGAATCCACCACTAGAGTCATTGCATGTGTGTTCTTATACTAAAACCAACACTAGAGTCATTGCATGTGTTATTTCCACAAACCACACATGGATCAACTCACTAGGTCATTGCATGTGTGTTATTTCCAAAAACAACACCTTGATCCACCAGTGGTCATTGCATGTGTGTTCTTTTCCACAAACCACACATGGATCCACCAGTGGTCATTGCATGTGTGTTCTTTCCACAAACCACATATGGATCAACCAGAGTCATTGCATGTGTGTTCTTTCCACAAACCACACATGGATCAACCACTAGATTTATTGCATGTTTGTTCTTATACTAAAACCACAAACCAGCACTAGAGTCATTGCATGTGTGTTCTTTTCCACAAACCACACATGGATCCACTAGACTCGTTGCATGTAGGTTCTTTTCCACAAACAACTTATGGATCAACCAGTGGTCATTGCATGTGTGTTCTTTTCACAAACCACATGTGGACCCACTAGATTAATTGCATGTGTGTTCTTATACTAAAACTTCCACTAGAGTCATTGCATGTGTGTTCTATCCACAAACCACACATGGATCCACCACTGTCATTGCATGTGTGTTCTTTCCACAAACCACACATGGATCAACCACTAGAGTTATTGCATGTGTGTTCTTTCCACAAACCACATATGGATCAACCAGTGGTCATTGCATGTGTGTTATTTTCCATAAACCAATTATGGATCCATTACAGTCATTTCATGTGTGTTATTTCCACAAACCACACATGGATCAACCACTAGAGTCATTGCATGTGTGTTATTTCCACAAACCATACATGGATCAACCACTAGAGTCATTACATATCTGTTATTTATACAAACCACACATGGATCAACCACTAGAGTCATTACATGTGTGTTCTTATACTAAAACCAACATTAGAGTCATTGCATGTGTGTTCTTTCCACAAACCACTTATGGATCCATTAAAGTCATTGCATGTGTGTTATTTCCACAAACCACACATGGATCAACCACTAGAGTCATTGCATGTGTGTTATTTCCACAAACCACACATGGATCAACCACTAGAGTCATTGCATGTGTGTTCTTTCCACAAACCACACATGGATCAACCATTGGTCATTGCATGTGTGTTCTTTTCCACAAACCACACATGGATCCACCAGTGGTCATTGCATGTGTGTTCTTTCCACAAACCACATATGGATCAACTAGAGTCATTGCATGTGTTTTCTTTCCACAAACCACACATGGATCAACCACTAGAGTCATTGCATGTTTGTTCTTATACTAAAACCACAAACCAGCACTAGAGTCATTGCATGTGTGTTCTTTTCCACAAACCACACATGGATCCACCAGTGGTCATTGCATGTGTGTTCTTTCCACAAACCACATATGGATCAACCAGAGTCATTGCATGTGTGTTCTTTCCACAAACCACACATGGATCAACCACTAGAGTCATTGCATGTTTGTTCTTATACCAAAACCACAAACCAGCACTAGAGTGTGTATTCTTTTCCACAAACCACATATGGATCCACTAGACTCCTTGCATGTGTGTTCTTTTCCACAAACAACTTATGGATCAACTAGTGGTCATTGCATGTGTGTTCTTTTCACAAACCACATGTGGACCCACTAGAGTCATTGCATGTGTGTTCTTATACTAAAACTAGCACTAGAGTCATTGCATGTGTGTTCTATCCACAAACCACACATGGATCCACCACTGTCATTGCATGTGTGTTCTTTCCACAAACCACACATGGCTCAACCACTAGAGTTATTGCATGTGTGTTCTTTCCACAAACTACATATGGATCAACCAGTGGTCATTGCATGTGTGTTCTTTTCCATAAACCACTTATGGATCCATTACAATCATTGCATGTGTGTTATTTCCATAAACCACACATGGATAACCACTAGAGTCATTGCATGTGTGTTCTTTCCACAAACCACACATGGATCAACCAGTGGTCATTGCATGTGTGTTCTATTCCACAAACCACACATGGATCCACCAGTGGTCATTGCATGTGTGTTCTACCCACAAACCACATATGGATCAACCAGAGTCATTGCATGTGTGTTCTTTCCACAAACCACACATGGATCAACCACTAGAGTCATTGCATGTTTGTTCTTATAATAAAACCACAAACCAGCACTAGAGTCATTGCATCTGTGTTATTTCCACAAACCACTCATGGATCAACCACTAGAGTCATTGCATGTTTGTTCTTATACTAAAACACAAACCAGCACTAGAGTCATTGCATGTGTGTTATTTCCACAAACCACACATGGATCAACCACTAGAGTCATTGCATGTGTGTTCTTATACGAAACCAACATTAGAGTCATTGCATGTGTGTTGTTTCCACAAACCACTTATGGATCCATTACAGTCATTGCATGTGTGTTATTTCCACAAACCACACATGGATCAACCACTAGAGTCATTGCATGTGTGTTCTTTCCACAAACCACACATGGATCAACCACTAGAGTCATTGCATGTGTGTTCTTATACTAAAACCAACACTAGAGTCATTGCATGTGTGTTATTTCCACAAACCACACATGGATCAACCACTAGAGTCATTGCATGTGTGTGTTCTTTTCCACAAACCACACATGGATCAACCACTAGAGTCATTGCATGTGTGTTCTTATACTAAAACCAACACTAGAGTCATTGCATGTGTGTTATTTCCACAAACCACACATGGATCAACCACTAGAATCATTGCATGTGTGTTATTTCCACAAACCACACATGGATGAACCACTAGAGTCATTGCATGTGTGTTATTTCCACAAACCACACATGGATCAACAACTAGAGTCATTGCATGTGTGTTCTTTCCACAAACCACACATGGATCAACCACTAGAGTCATTGCATGTTTGTTCTTATACTAAAACCACAAACCAGCACTAGAGTCATTGCATGTGTGTTCTTTTCCACAAACCACACATGGATCCACCAGTGGCCATTGCATGTGTGTTCCTTCCACAAAACACATATGGATCAACCAGAGTCATTGCATGTGTGTTCTTTCCACAAACCACACATGGATCAACCACTAGAGTCATTGCATGTTTGTTCTTATACCAAAACCACAAACTAGCACTAGAATTATTGCATGTCTGTTATTTCCACAAACCACACATGGATCGATCACTAGAGTCATTGCATGTGTGTTCTTATACTAAAACCAACGTTAGAGTCATTGCATGTGTGTTCTGTCCACAAACCACTTATGGATCCATTACAGTCATTGCATATGTGTTATTTCCACAAACCACACATGGATCAACCACTAGAGTCATTGCATGTGTGTTATTTCTACAAACCACACATGGATCAACCACTAGAGTCATTGCATGTGTGTGTTCTTTTCCACAAACCACACATGGATCAACCACTAGAGTCATTGCATGTGTGTTCTTGTACTAAAACCAACACTAGAGTCATTGCATGTGTGTTATTTCCACAAACCACACATGGATCAACCACTAGAGTCATTTCATGTGTGTGTTCTTTTCCACAAACCACACATGGATCAACCACTAGAGTCATCGCATGTGTGTTCTTATACTAAAACCAACACTACAGTCATTGCATGTGTGTTATTTCCACAAACCACACATGGATCAACCACTAGAATCATTGCATGTGTGTTATTTCCACAAACCACATGGATCAACCACTAGAGTCATTGCATGTGTGTTATTTCCACAAACCACACATGGATCAACAACTAGAGTCATTGCATGTGTGTTCTTTCCACAAACCACACATGGATCAACCACTAGAGTCATTGCATGTTTGTTCTTATACTAAAACCACAAACCAGCACTAGAGTCATTCCATGTGTGTTCTTTTCCACAAACCACACATGGATCCACCAGTGGGCATTGCATGTGCATTCCTTCCACAAAACACATATGGATCAACCAGAGTCATTGCATGTGTGTTCTTTCCACAAACCACACATGGATCAACCACTAGAGTCATTGCATGTTTGTTCTTATACCAAAACCACAAACTAGCACTAGAATCATTGCATGTCTGTTATTTCCACAAACCACACATGGATCGATCACTAGACTCATTGCATGTGTGTTCTTATACTAAAACCAACGTTAGAGTCATTGCATGTGTGTTCTTTCCACAAACCACTTATGGATCCATTACAGTCATTGCATATGTGTTATTTCCACAAACCACACATGGATCAACCACTAGAGTCATTGCATGTGTGTCATTTCTACAAACCACACATGGATCAACCACTAGAGTCATTGCATGTGTGTTCTTTTCCACAAACCACACATGGATCAACCACTAGAGTCATTGCATGTGTGTTCTTATACTAAAACCAACACTAGAGTCATTGCATGTGTGTTCTTATACTAAAACTAGCACTAGAGTCATTGCATGTGTGTTCTATCCACAAACCACACATGGATCCACCACTGTCATTGCATGTGTGTTCTTTCCACAAACCACACATGGCTCAACCACTAGAGTTATTGCATGTGTGTTCTTTCCACAAACTACATATGGATCAACCAGTGGTCATTGCATGTGTGTTCTTTTCCATAAACCACTTATGGATCCATTACAATCATTGCATGTGTGTTATTTCCATAAACCACACATGGATAACCACTAGAGTCATTGCATGTGTGTTCTTTCCACAAACCACACATGGATCAACCAGTGGTCATTACATGTGTGTTCTATTCCACAAACCACACATGGATCCACCAGTGGTCATTGCATGTGTGTTCTTTCCACAAACCACATATGGATCAACCAGAGTCATTGCATGTGTGTTCTTTCCACAAACCACACATGGATCAACCACTAGAGTCATTGAATGTTTGTTCTTATACTAAAACCACAAACCAGCACTAGAGTCATTGCATGTGTGTTCTTTCCACAAACCACACATGGATCAACCACTAGAGTCATTGCATGTTTGTTCTTATACTAAAACCACAAACCAGCACTAGAGTCATTGCATGTGTTATTTCCACAAACCACACATGGATCGACCACTAGAGTCATTGCATGTGTGTTCTTATACTAAAACCAACATTAGAGTCATTGCATGTGTGTGTTCTTTTCCACAAACCACACATGGGTCAACCACTAGAGTCATTGCATGTGTGTTCTTATACTAAAACCAACACTATAGTCATTGCATGTGTGTTATTTCCACAAACCACACATGGATCAACCACTAGAATCATTGCATGTGTGTTATTTCCACAAACCACACATGGATCAACCACTAGAGTCATTGCATGTGTGTTATTTCCACAAACCACACATGGATCAACAACTAGAGTCATTGCATGTGTGTTCTTTCCACAAACCACACATGGATCAACCACTAGAGTCATTGCATGTTTGTTCTTATACTAAAACCACAAACCAGCACTAGAGTCATTGCATGTGTGTTCTTTTCCACAAACCACACATGGATCCACCAGTGGTCATTGCATGTGTGTTCCTTCCACAAACCACATATGGATCAACCAGAGTCATTGCATGTGTGTTCTTTCCACAAACCACACATGGATCAACCACTAGAGTCATTGCATGTTTGTTCTTATACCAAAACCACAAACTAGCACTAGAATCATTGCATGTCTGTTATTTCCACAAACCACACATGAATCGATCACTAGAGTCATTGCATGTGTGTTCTTATACTAAAACCAACGTTAGAGTCATGGCATGTGTGTTCTTTCCACAAACCACTTATGGATCCATTACAGTCATTGCATATGTGTTATTTCCACAAACCACACATGGATCAACCACTAGAGTCATTGCATGTGTGTTATTTCTACAAACCACACATGGATCAACCACTAGAGTCATTGCATGTGTGTGTTCTTTTCCACAAACCACACATGGATCAACCACTAGAGTCATTGCATGTGTGTTGTTATACTAAAACCAACATTAGAGTCATTGCATGTTTGTTCTTATACTAAAACCAACACTAGAGTCATTGCATGTGTGTTATTTCCACAAACCACACATGGATCAACCACTAGAGTCATTGCATGTGTGTGTTCTTTTCCACAAACCACACATGGCTCAACCACTAGAGTTATTGCATGTGTGTTCTTTCCACAAACTACATATGGATCAACCAGTGGTCATTGCATGTGTGTTCTTTTACATAAACCACTTATGGATCCATTACAATCATTGCATGTGTGTTATTTCCATAAACCACACATGGATAACCACTAGAGTCATTGCATGTGTGTTCTTTCCACAAACCACACATGGATCAACCAGTGGTCATTGCATGTGTGTTCTATTCCACAAACCACACATGGATCCACCAATGGTCATTGCATGTGTGTTCTTTCCACAAACCACATATGGATCAACCAGAGTCATTGCATGTGTGTTCTTTCCACAAACCACACATGGATCAACCACTAGAGTCATTGCATGTTTGTTCTTATACTAAAACCACAAACCAGCACTAGAGTCATTGCATGTCTGTTCTTTCCACAAACCACACATGGATCAACCACTAGAGTCATTGCATGTTTGTTCTTATACTAAAACCACAAACCAGCACTAGAGTCATTGCATGTCTGTTATTTCCACAAACCACACATGGATCGACCACTAGAGTCATTGCATGTGTGTTCTTATACTAAAACCAACATTCGAGTCATTGCATGTGTGTTCTTTCCACAAACCACTTATGGATCCATTACAGTCATTGCATGTGTGTTATTTCCACAAACCACACATGGATCAACCACTAGAGTCATTGCATGTGTGTGTTCTTTTCCACAAACCACACATGGATCAACCACTAGAGTCATTGCATGTGTGTTCTTATACTAAAACCAACACTAGAGTCATTGCATGTGTGTTATTTCCACAAACCACACATGGATCAACCACTAGAGTCATTGCATGTGTGTGTTCTTTTCCACAAACCACACATGGGTCAACCACTAGAGTCATTGCATGTGTGTTCTTATACTAAAACCAACACTACAGTCATTGCATGTGTGTTATTTCCACAAACCACACATGGATCAACCACTAGAATCATTGCATGTGTGTTATTTCCACAAACCACACATGGATGAACCACTAGAGTCATTGCATGTCTGTTATTTCCACAAACCACACATGGATCAACAACTAGAGTCATTGCATGTGTGTTCTTTCCACAAACCACACATGGATCAACCACTAGAGTCATTGCATGTTTGTTATTATACTCAAACCACAAACCATCAATTGATTCATTTGAAGTGTATTCTTTTCCACAAACCACACATGGATCCACCAGTGGCCATTGCATGTGTGTTCCTTCCACAAAACACATATGGATCAACCAGAGTCATTGCATGTGTGTTCTTTCCACAAACCACACATGGATCAACCACTAGAGTCATTGCATGTTTGTTCTTATACCAAAACCACAAACTAGCACTAGAATTATTGCATGTCTGTTATTTCCACAAACCACACATGGATCGATCACTAGAGTCATTGCATGTGTGTTCTTATACTAAAACCAACGTTAGAGTCATTGCATGTGTGTTCTTTCCACAAACCACTTATGGATCCATTACAGTCATTGCATATGTGTTATTTCCACAAACCACACATGGATCAACCACTAGAGTCATTGCATGTGTGTTATTTCTACAAACCACACATGGATCAACCACTAGAGTCATTGCATGTGTGTTCTTTCCACAAACCACACATGGATCAACCACTAGAGTCATTGCATGTGTGTTCTTATACTAAAACCAACACTAGAGTCATTGCATGTGTGTTCTTATACTAAAACTAGCACTAGAGTCATTGCATGTGTGTTCTATCCACAAACCACACATGGATCCACCACTGTCATTGCATGTGTGTTCTTTCCACAAACCACACATGGCTCAACCACTAGAGTTATTGCATGTGTGTTCTTTCCACAAACTACATATGGATCAACCAGTGGTCATTGCATGTGTGTTCTTTTCCATAAACCACTTATGGATCCATTACAATCATTGCATGTGTGTTATTTCCATAAACCACACATGGATAACCACTAGAGTCATTGCATGTGTGTTCTTTCCACAAACCACACATGGATCAACCAGTGGTCATTACATGTGTGTTCTATTCCACAAACCACACATGGATCCACCAGTGGTCATTGCATGTGTGTTCTTTCCACAAACCACATATGGATCAACCAGAGTCATTGCATGTGTGTTCTTTCCACAAACCACACATGGATCAACCACTAGAGTCATTGAATGTTTGTTCTTATACTAAAACCACAAACCAGCACTAGAGTCATTGCATGTGTGTTCTTTCCACAAACCACACATGGATCAACCACTAGAGTCATTGCATGTTTGTTCTTATACTAAAACCACAAACCAGCACTAGAGTCATTGCATGTCTGTTATTTCCACAAACCACACATGGATCGACCACTAGAGTCATTGCATGTGTGTTCTTATACTAAAACCAACATTAGAGTCATTGCATGTGTGTGTTCTTTTCCACAAACCACACATGGGTCAACCACTAGAGTCATTGCATGTGTTCTTATACTAAAACCAACACTATAGTCATTGCATGTGTGTTATTTCCACAAACCACACATGGATCAACCACTAGAATCATTGCATGTGTGTTATTTCCACAAACCACACATGGATCAACCACTAGAGTCATTGCATGTGTGTTATTTCCACAAACCACACATGGATCAACAACTAGAGTCATTGCATGTGTGTTCTTTCCACAAACCACACATGGATCAACCACTAGAGTCATTGCATGTTTGTTCTTATACTAAAACCACAAACCAGCACTAGAGTCATTGCATGTGTGTTCTTTTCCACAAACCACACATGGATCCACCAGTGGTCATTGCATGTGTGTTCCTTCCACAAAACACATATGGATCAACCAGAGTCATTGCATGTGTGTTCTTTCCACAAACCACACATGGATCAACCACTAGAGTCATTGCATGTTTGTTCTTATACCAAAACCACAAACTAGCACTAGAATCATTGCATGTCTGTTATTTCCACAAACCACACATGGATCAATCACTAGAGTCATTGCATGTGTGTTCTTATACTAAAACCAACGTTAGAGTCATGGCATGTGTGTTCTTTCCACAAACCACTTATGGATCCATTACAGTCATTGCATATGTGTTATTTCCACAAACCACACATGGATCAACCACTAGAGTCATTGCATGTGTGTTATTTCTACAAACCACACATGGATCAACCACTAGAGTAATTGCATGTGTGTGTTCTTTTCCACAAACCACACATGGATCAACCACTAGAGTCATTGCATGTGTGTTGTTATACTAAAACCAACACTAGAGTCATTGCATGTTTGTTCTTATACTAAAACCAACACTAGAGTCATTGCATGTGTGTTATTTCCACAAACCACACATGGATCAACCACTAGAGTCATTGCATGTGTGTGTTCTTTTCCACAAACCACACATGGCTCAACCACTAGAGTTATTGCATGTGTGTTCTTTCCACAAACTACATATGGATCAACCAGTGGTCATTGCATGTGTGTTCTTTTCCATAAACCACTTATGGATCCATTACAATCATTGCATGTGTGTTATTTCCACAACCACACATGGATAACCACTAGAGTCATTGCATGTGTGTTCTTTCCACAAACCACACATGGATCAACCAGTGGTCATTGCATGTGTGTTCTATTCCACAAACCCCACATGGATCCACCAGTGGTCATTGCATGTGTGTTCTTTCCACAAACCACATATGGATCAACTAGAGTCATTGCATGTGTGTTCTTTCCACAAACCACACATGGATCAACCACTAGAGTCATTGCATGTTTGTTCTTATACTAAAACCACAAACCAGCACTAGAGTCATTGCATGTGTGTTCTTTCCACAAACCACACATGGATCAACCACTAGAGTCATTGCATGTTTGTTCTTATACTAAAACCACAAACCAGCACTAGAGTCATTGCATGTCTGTTATTTCCACAAACCACACATGGATCGACCACTAGAGTCATTGCATGTGTGTTCTTATACTAAAACCAACATTCGAGTCATTGCATGTGTGTTCTTTCCACAAACCACTTATGGATCCATTACAGTCATTGCATGTGTGTTATTTCCACAAACCACACATGGATCAACCACTAGAGTCATTGCATGTGTGTTATTTCCACAAACCACACATGGATCAACCACTAGAGTCATTGCATGTGTGTTCTTATACTAAAACCAACACTAGAGTCATTGCATGTGTGTTATTTCCACAAACCACACATGGATCAACCACTAGAGTCATTGCATGTGTGTTCTTTCCACAAACCACACATGGGTCAACCACTAGAGTCATTGCATGTGTGTTCTTATACTAAAACCAACACTACAGTCATTGCATGTGTGTTATTTCCACAAACCACACATGGATCAACCACTAGAATCATTGCATGTGTGTTATTTCCACAAAACACACATGGATGAACCACTAGAGTCATTGCATGTGTGTTATTTCCACAAACCACACATGGATCAACTAGAGTCATTGCATGTGTGTTCTTTCCACAAACCACACATGGATCAACCACTAGAGTCATTGCATGTTTGTTCTTATACTAAAACCACAAACCAGCACTAGAGTCATTGCATGTGTGTTCTTTCCACAAACCACACATGGATCCACCGGTGGTCATTGCATGTGTGTTCTTCAACAAAACACATATGGATCAACCAGAGTCATTGCATGTGTGTTCTTTCCACAAACCACACATGGATCAACCACTAGAGTCATTGCATGTTTGTTCTTATACCAAAACCACAAACTAGCACTAGAATTATTGCATGTCTGTTATTTCCACAAACCACACATGGATCGATCACTAGAGTCATTGCATGTGTGTTCTTATACTAAAACCAACGTTAGAGTCATTGCATGTGTGTTCTGTCCACAAACCACTTATGGATCCATTACAGTCATTGCATATGTGTTATTTCCACAAACCACACATGGATCAACCACTAGAGTCATTGCATGTGTGTTATTTCTACAAACCACACATGGATCAACCACTAGAGTCATTGCATGTGTGTGTTCTTTTCCACAAACCACACATGGATCAACCACTAGAGTCATTGCATGTGTGTTATTTCCACAAACCACACATGGATCAACCACTAGAGTCATTTCATGTGTGTTCTTTTCCACAAACCACACATGGATCAACCACTAGAGTCATTGCATGTGTGTTATTTCCACAAACCACACATGGATCAACCACTAGAATCATTGCATGTGTGTTATTTCCACAAACCACACATGGATCAACCACTAGAGTCATTCCATGTGTGTTATTTCCACAAACCACACATGGATCAACAACTAGAGTCATTGCATGTGTGTTCTTTCCACAAACCACACATCGATCAACCACTAGAGTCATTGCATGTTTGTTCTTATACTAAAACCACAAACCAGCACTAGAGTCATTCCATGTGTGTTCTTTTCCACAAACCACACATGGATCCACCAGTGGGCATTGCATGTGCGTTCCTTCCACAAAACACATATGGATCAACCAGAGTCATTGCATGTGTGTTCTTTCCACAAACCACACATGGATCAACCACTAGAGTCATTGCATGTTTGTTCTTATACCAAAACCACAAACTAGCACTAGAATCATTGCATGTCTGTTATTTCCACAAACCACACATGGATCGATCACTAGACTCATTGCATGTGTGTTCTTATACTAAAACCAACGTTAGAGTCATTGCATGTGTTCTTTAAACAAACCACTAATGGATCCATTACAGTCATTGCATATGTGTTATTTCCACAAACCACACATGGATCAACCACTAGAGTCATTGCATGTGTGTTATTTCTACAAACCACACATGGATCAACCACTAGAGTCATTGCATGTGTGTGTTCTTTTCCACAAACCACACATGGATCAACCACTAGAGTCATTGCATGTGTGTTCTTATACTAAAACCAACACTAGAGTCATTGCATGTGTGTTCTTATACTAAAACTAGCACTAGAGTCATTGCATGTGTGTTCTATCCACAAACCACACATGGATCCACCACTGTCATTGCATGTGTGTTCTTTCCACAAACCACACATGGCTCAACCACTAGAGTTATTGCATGTGTGTTCTTTCCACAAACTACATATGGATCAACCAGTGGTCATTGCATGTGTGTTCTTTCCACAAACCACTTATGGATCCATTACAATCATTGCATGTGTGTTATTTCCATAAACCACACATGGATAACCACTAGAGTCATTGCATGTGTGTTCTTTCCACAAACCACACATGGATCAACCAGTGGTCATTACATGTGTGTTCTATTCCACAAACCACACATGGATCCACCAGTGGTCATTGCATGTGTGTTCTTTCCACAAACCACATATGGATCAACCAGAGTCATTGCATGTGTGTTCTTTCCACAAACCACACATGAATCAACCACTAGAGTCATTGAATGTTTGTTCTTATACTAAAACCACAAACCAGCACTAGAGTCATTGCATGTGTGTTCTTTCCACAAACCACACATGGATCAACCACTAGAGTCATTGCATGTTTGTTCTTATACTAAAACCACAAACCAGCACTAGAGTCATTGCATGTCTGTTATTTCCACAAACCACACATGGATCGACCACTAGAGTCATTGCATGTGTGTTCTTATACTAAAACCAACATTAGAGTCATTGCATGTGTGTTCTTTCCACAAACCACTTATGGATCCATTACAGTCATTGCATGTGTGTTATTTCCACAAACCACACATGGATCAACCACTAGAGTCATTGCATGTGTGTGTTCTTTTCCACAAACCACACATGGATCAACCACTAGAGTCATTGCATGTGTGTTCTTATACTAAAACCAACACTAGAGTCATTGCATGTGTGTTATTTCCACAAACCACACATGGATCAACCACTAGAGTCATTGCATGTGTGTGTTCTTTTCCACAAACCACACATGGGTCAACCACTAGAGTCATTGCATGTGTGTTCTTATACTAAAACCAACACTACAGTCATTGCATGTGTGTTATTTCCACAAACCACACATGGATCAACCACTAGAATCATTGCATGTGTGTTATTTCCACAAACCACACATGGATCAACCACTAGAGTCATTGCATGTGTGTTATTTCCACAAACCACACATGGATCAACAACTAGAGTCATTGCATGTGTGTTCTTTCCACAAACCACACATGGATCAACCACTAGAGTCATTGCATGTTTGTTCTTATACTAAAACCACAAACCAGCACTAGAGTCATTGCATGTGTGTTCTTTTCCACAAACCACACATGGATCCACCAGTGGTCATTTCATGTGTGTTCCTTCCACAAAACACATATGGATCAACCAGAGTCATTGCATGTGTTTTCTTTCCACAAACCACACATGGATCAACCACTAGAGACATTGCATGTGTGTGTTCTTTTCCACAAACCACACATGGATCAACCACTAGAGTCATTGCATGTGTGTTCTTATACTAAAACCAACACTAGAGTCATTGCATGTGTGTTCTTATACTAAAACCAACACTAGAGTCATTGCATGTGTGTTCTTATACTAAAACCAACACTAGAGTCATTGCATGTGTGTTATTTCCACAAACCACACATGGATCAACCACTAGAGTCATTGCATGTGTGTTCTTTTCCACAAACCACACATGGCTCAACCACTAGAGTTATTGCATGTGTGTTCTTTCCACAAACTACATATGGATCAACAAGTGGTCATTGCATGTGTGTTCTTTTCCATAAACCACTTATGGATCCATTACAATCATTGCATGTGTGTTATTTCCATAAACCACACATGGATAACCACTAGAGTCATTGCATGTGTGTTCTTTCCACAAACCACACATGGATCAACCAGTGGTCATTGCATGTGTGTTCTATTCCACAAACCACACATGGATCCACCAATGGTCATTGCATGTCTGTTCTTTCGACAAACCACATATGGATCAACCAGAGTCATTGCATGTGTGTTCTTTCCACAAACCACGCATGGATCAACCACTAGAGTCATTGCATGTTTGTTCTTATACTAAAACCACAAACCAGCACTAGAGTCATTGCATGTGTGTTATTTCCACAAACCACACATGGATCAACCACTAGAGTCATTGCATGTGTGTGTTCTTTTCCACAAACCACACATGGATCAACCACTAGAGTCATTGCATGTGTGTTCTTATACTAAAACCAACACTAGAGTCATTGCATGTGTGTTATTTCCACAAACCACACATGGATCAACCACTAGAGTCATTGCATGTGTGTGTTCTTTTCCACAAACCACACATGGGTCAACCACTAGAGTCATTGCATGTGTGTTCTTATACTAAAACCAACACTACAGTCATTGCATGTGTGTTATTTCCACAAACCACACATGGATCAACCACTAGAATCATTGCATGTGTGTTATTTCCACAAACCACATGGATCAAGCACTAGAGTCATTGCATGTGTGTTATTTCCACAAACCACACATGGATCAACAACTAGAGTCATTGCATGTGTGTTCTTTCCACAAACCACACATGGATCAACCACTAGAGTCATTGCATGTTTGTTCTTATACTAAAACCACAAACCAGCACTAGAGTCATTGCATGTGTGTTCTTTTCCACAAACCACACATGGATCCACCAGTGGTCATTTCATGTGTGTTCCTTCCACAAAACACATATGGATCAACCAGAGTCATTGCATGTGTTTTCTTTCCACAAACCACACATGGATCAACCACTAGAGACATTGCATGTGTGTGTTCTTTTCCACAAACCACACATGGATCAACCACTAGAGTCATTGCATGTGTGTTCTTATACTAAAACCAACACTAGAGTCATTGCATGTGTGTTCTTATACTAAAACCAACACTAGAGTCATTGCATGTGTGTTCTTATACTAAAACCAACACTAGAGTCATTGCATGTGCGTTATTTCCACAAACCACACATGGATCAACCACTAGAGTCATTGCATGTGTGTGTTCTTTTCCACAAACCACACATGGCTCAACCACTAGAGTTATTGCATGTGTGTTCTTTCCACAAACTACATATGGATCAACAAGTGGTCATTGCATGTGTGTTCTTTTCCATAAACCACTTATGGATCCATTACAATCATTGCATGTGTGTTATTTCCATAAACCACACATGGATAACCACTAGAGTCATTGCATGTGTGTTCTTTCCACAAACCACACATGGATCAACCAGTGGTCATT
Source organism: Avena insularis (assembly GCA_023614405.1). Lineage (NCBI taxonomy): Eukaryota > Viridiplantae > Streptophyta > Magnoliopsida > Poales > Poaceae > Avena > Avena insularis. The sequence goes on from JAJUPC010000768.1 coordinate 23,363, forward strand.
GCATGTGTGTTCTATTCCACAAACCACACATGGATCCACCAATGGTCATTGCATGTCTGTTCTTTCGACAAACCACATATGGATCAACCAGAGTCATTGCATGTGTGTTCTTTCCACAAACCACGCATGGATCAACCACTAGAGTCATTGCATGTTTGTTCTTATACTAAAACCACAAACCAGCACTAGAGTCATTGCATGTGTGTTCTTTCCACAAACCACACATGGATCAACCACTAGAGTCATTGCATGTTTGTTCTTATACTAAAACCACAAACCAGCACTAGAGTCATTGCATGTCTGTTATTTCCACAAACCACACATGGATCGACCACTAGAGTCATTGCATGTGTGTTCTTATACTAAAACCAACATTAGAGTCATTGCATGTGTGTTCTTTCCACAAACCACTTATGGATCCATTACAGTCATTGCATGTGTGTTATTTCCACAAACCACACATGGATTAACCACTAGAGTCATTGCATGTGTGTGTTCTTTTCCACAAACCACACATGGATCAACCACTAGTCATTGCATGTGTGTTCTTATACTAAAACCAACACTAGAGTCATTGCATGTGTGTTATTTCCACTAACCACACATGGATCAACCACTAGAGTCATTGCATGTGTGTGTTCTTTTCCACAAACCACACATGGATCAACCACTAGAGTCATTGCATGTGTGTTCTTATACTAAAACCAACACTACAGTCATTGCATGTGTGTTATTTCCACAAACCACACATGGATCAACCACTAGAATCATTGCATGTGTGTTATTTCCACAAACCACACATGGATCAACCACTAGAGTCATTGCATGTGTGTTATTTCCACAAACCACACATGGATCAACAACTAGAGTCATTGCATGTGTGTTCTTTCCACAAACCACACATGGATCAACCACTAGAGTCATTGCATGTTTGTTCTTATACTAAAACCACAAACCAACACTAGAGTCATTGCATGTGTGTTCTTTTCCACAAACCACACATGGATCGACCAGTGGTCATTGCATGTGTGTTCCTTCCAGAAAACACATATGGATCATCCAGAGTCATTGCATGTGTGTTCTTTCCACAAACCACACATGGATCAACCACTAGAGTCATTGCATGTTTGTTCTTATACCAAAACCACAAACTAGCACTAGAATCATTGCATGTCTGTTATTTCCACAAACCACACATGGATCGATCACTAGAGTCATTGCATGTGTGTTCTTATACTAAAACCAACGTTAGAGTCATTGCATGTGTGTTCTTTCCATAAACCACTTATGGATCCATTACAGTCATTGCATATGTGTTATTTCCACAAACCACACATGGATCAACCACTAGAGTCATTGCATGTGTGTTATTTCTACAAACCACACATGGATCAACCACTAGAGTCATTGCATGTGTGTGTTCTTTTCCACAAACCACACATGGATCAACCACTAGAGTCATTGCATGTGTGTTCTTATACTAAAACCAACACTAGAGTCATTGCATATGTGTTCTTATACTAAAACTAGCACTAGAGTCATTCCATGTGTGTTCTATCCACAAACCACACATGGATCCACCACTGTCATTGCATGTGTGTTCTTTCCACAAACCACACATGGCTCAACCACTAGAGTTATTGCATGTGTGTTCTTTCCACAAACTACATATGGATCAAACAGTGGTCATTACATGTGTGTTCTTTTCCATAAACCACTTATGGATCCATTACAATCATTGCATGTGTGTTATTTCAATAAACCACACATGGATAACCACTAGAGTCATTGCATGTGTGTTCTTTCCACAAACCACACATGGATCAACCAGTGGTCATTGCATGTGTGTTCTATTCCACAAACCACACATGGATCCACCAGTGGTTATTGCATGTGTGTTCTTTCCAGAAACCACATATGGATCAACTAGAGTCATTGCATGTGTGTTCTTTCCACAAACCACACATGGATCTACCACTAGAGTAATTGAATGTTTGTTCTTATACTAAAACCACAAACCAGCACTAGAGTCATTGCATGTGTGTTCTTTCCACAAACCACACATGGATCAACCACTAGAGTCATTGCATGTTTGTTCTTATACTAAAACCACAAACCAGCACTAGAGTCATTGCATGTCTGTTATTTCCACAAACCACACATGGATCGATCACTAGACTCATTGCATGTGTGTTCTTATACTAAAACCAACGTTAGAGTTATTGCATGTGTGTTCTTTCCACAAACCACTTATGGATCTATTACAGTCATTGCATATGTGTTATTTCCACAAACCACACATGGATCAACCACTAGAGTCATTGCATGTGTGTTATTTCTACAAACCACACATGGATCAACCACTAGAGTCATTGCATGTGTGTTCTTTCCACAGACCACATATGGATCAAACACTAGAGTCATTGCATGTGTGTTCTTATACTAAAACCAACACTAGAGTCATTGCATGTTTGTTCTTATACTAAAACCAACACTAGAGTCATTGCATGTGTGATATTTCCACAAACCACACATGGATCAACCACTAGAGTCATTGCATGTGTGTGTTCTTTTCCACAAACCACACATGGCTCAACCACTAGAGTTATTGCATGTGTGTTCTTTCCACAAACTACATATGGATCAACCAATGGTCATTGCATGTGTGTTCTTTTACATAAACCACTTATTGATCCATTACAATCATTGCATGTGTGTTATTTCCATAAACCACACATGGATAACCACTAGAGTCATTGCATGTGTGTTCTTTCCACAAACCACACATGGATCAACCAGTGGTCATTGCATGTGTGTTCTATTCCACAAACCACACATGGATCCACCAATGGTCATTGCATGTGTGCTCTTTCCACAAACCACATATGGATCAAGCAGAGTCATTGCATGTGTGTTCTTTCCACAAACCACACATGGATCAACCACTAGAGTCATTGCATGTTTGTTCTTATACTAAAACCACAAACCAGCACTAGAGTCATTGCATGTGTGTTCTTTCCACAAACCACACATGGATCAACCACTAGAGTCATTGCATGTTTGTTCTTATACTAAAACCACAAACCAGCACTAGAGTCATTGCATGTCTGTTATTTCCACAAACCACACATGGATCGACCACTAGAGTCATTGCATGTGTGTTCTTATACTAAAACCAACATTAGAGTCATTGCATGTGTGTTATTTCCACAAACCACACATGGATCAACCACTAGAATCATTGCATGTGTGTTATTTCCACAAACCACACATGGATCAACCACTAGAGTCATTGCATGTGTGTTATTTCCACAAACCACACATGGATCAACAACTAGAGTCATTGCATGTGTGTTCTTTCCACAAACCACACATCGATCAACCACTAGAGTCATTGAATGTTTGTTCTTATACTAAAACCACAAACCAGCACTAGAGTCATTCCATGTGTGTTCTTTTCCACAAACCACACATGGATCCACCAGTGGTCATTGCATGTGTGTTCCTTCCACAAAACACATATGGATCAACCAGAGTCATTGCATGTGTGTTCTTTCCACAAACCACACATGGATCAACCACTAGAGTCATTGCATGTTTGTTCTTATACCAAAACCACAAACTAGCACTAGAATCATTGCATGTCTGTTATTTCCACAAACCACACATGGATCGATCACTAGAGTCATTGCACGTGTGTTCTTATACTAAAACCAACGTTAGAGTCTTTGCATGTGTGTTCTTTCCACAAACCACTTATGGATCCATTACAGTCATTGCATATGTGTTATTTCCACAAACCACACATGGATCAACCACTAGAGTCATTGCATGTGTGTTATTTCCACAAACCACACATGGATCAACCACTAGAGTCATTGCATGTGTGTGTTCTTTTCCACAAACCACACATGGATCAACCACTAGAGTCATTGCATGTGTGTTCTTATACTAAAACCAACACTAGAGTCATTACATGTGTGTTCTTATACTAAAACTAGCACTAGAGTCATTGCATGTGTGTTCTATCCACAAACCACACATGGATCCACCACTGTCATTGCATGTGTGTTCTTTCCACAAACCACACATGGCTCAACCACTAGAGTTATTGCATGTGTGTTCTTTCCACAAACTACATATGGATCAACCAGTGGTCATTGCATGTGTGTTCTTTTCCATAAACCACTTATGGATCCATTACAATCATTGCATGTGTGTTATTTCCATAAACCACACATGGATAACCACTAGAGTCATTGCATGTGTGTTCTTTCCACAAACCACACATGGATCAACCAGTGGTCATTGCATGTGTGTTCTATTCCACAAACCCCACATGGATCCACCAGTGGTCATTGCATGTGTGTTCTTTCCACAAACCACATATGGATCAACCAGAGTCATTGCATGTGTGTTCTTTCCACAAACCACACATGGATCAACCACTAGAGTCATTGAATGTTTGTTCTTATACTAAAACCACAAACCAGCACTAGAGTCATTGCATGTGTGTTCTTTCCACAAACCACACATGGATCAACCACTAGAGTCATTGCATGTTTGTTCTTATACTAAAACCACAAACCAGCACTAGAGTCATTGCATGTCTGTTATTTCCACAAACCACACATGGATCGACCACTAGAGTCATTGCATGTGTGTTCTTATACTAAAACCAACATTCGAGTCATTGCATGTGTGTTCTTTCCACAAACCACTTATGGATCCATTACAGTCATTGCATGTGTGTTATTTCCACAAACCACACATGGATCAACCACTAGAGTCATTGCATGTGTGTGTTCTTTTCCACAAACCACACATGGATCAACCACTAGAGTCATTGCATGTGTGTTCTTATACTAAAACCAACACTAGAGTCATTGCATGTGTGTTATTTCCACAAACCACACATGGATCAACCACTAGAGTCATTGCATGTGTGTTCTTTCCACAAACCACACATGGGTCAACCACTAGAGTCATTGCATGTGTGTTCTTATACTAAAACCAACACTACAGTCATTGCATGTGTGTTATTTCCACAAACCACACATGGATCAACCACTAGAATCATTGCATGTGTGTTATTTCCACAAACCACACATGGATCAACCACTAGAGTCATTGCATGTGTGTTATTTCCACAAACCACACATGGATCAACAACTAGAGTCATTGCATGTGTGTTCTTTCCACAAACCACACATGGATCAACCACTAGAGTCATTGCATGTTTGTTCTTATACTAAAACCACAAACCAGCACTAGAGTCATTGCATGTGTGTTCTTTTCCACAAACCACACATGGATCCACCAGTGGTCATTGCATGTGTGTTCCTTCCACAAAACACATATGGATCAACCAGAGTCATTGCATGTGTGTTCTTTCCACAAACCACACATGGATCAACCACTAGAGTCATTGCATGTTTGTTCTTATACCAAAACCACAAACTAGCACTAGAATCATTGCATGTCTGTTATTTCCACAAACCACACATGGATCGATCACTAGACTCATTGCATGTGTGTTCTTATACTAAAACCAACGTTAGAGTCATTGCATGTGTGTTCTTTCCACAAACCACTTATGGATCCATTACAGTCATTGCATATGTGTTATTTCCACAAACCACACATGGATCAACCACTAGAGTCATTGCATGTGTGTTATTTCTACAAACCACACATGGATCAACCACTAGAGTCATTGCATGTGTGTGTTCTTTTCCACAAACCACACATGGATCAACCACTAGAGTCATTGCATGTGTGTTCTTATACTAAAACCAACACTAGAGTCATTCCATGTGTGTTCTTATACTAAAACCAACACTAGAGTCATTGCATGTGTGTTCTTATACTAAAACCAACACTAGAGTCATTGCATGTGTGTTATTTCCGCAAACCACACATGGATCAACCACTAGAGTCATTGCATGTGTGTGTTCTTTTCCACAAACCACACATGGCTCAACCACTAGAGTTATTGCATGTGTGTTCTTTCCACAAACTACATATGGATCAACCAGTGGTCATTGCATGTGTGTTCTTTTCCATAAACCACTTATGGATCCATTACAATCATTGCATGTGTGTTATTTCCATAAACCACACATGGATAACCACTAGAGTCATTGCATGTGTGTTCTTTCCACAAACCACACATGGATCAACCAGTGGTCATTGCATGTGTGTTCTATTCCACAAACCACACATGGATCCACCAATGGTCATTGCATGTCTGTTCTTTCCACAAACCACATATGGATCAACCAGAGTCATTGCATGTGTGTTCTTTCCACAAACCACGCATGGATCAACCACTAGAGTCATTGCATGTTTGTTCTTATACTAAAACCACAAACCAGCACTGGAGTCATTGCATGTGTGTTCTTTCCACAAACCACACATGGATCAACCACTAGAGTCATTGCATGTTTGTTCTTATACTAAAACCACAAACCAGCACTAGAGTCATTGCATGTCTGTTATTTCCACAAACCACACATGGATCAACCACTAGAGTCATTGCATGTGTGTTCTTATACTAAAACCAACATTCGAGTCATTGCATGTGTGTTCTTTCCACAAACCACTTATGGATCCATTACAGTCATTGCATGTGTGTTATTTCCACAAACCACACATGGATCAACCACTAGAGTCATTGCATGTGTGTGTTCTTTTCCACAAACCACACATGGATCAACCACTAGAGTCATTGCATGTGTGTTCTTATACTAAAACCAACACTAGAGTCATTGCATGTGTGTTATTTCCACAAACCACACATGGATCAACCACTAGAGTCATTGCATGTGTGTGTTCTTTTCCACAAACCACACATGGGTCAACCACTAGAGTCATTGCATGTGTGTTCTTATACTAAAACCAACACTACAGTCATTGCATGTGTGTTATTTCCACAAACCACACATGGATCAACCACTAGAATCATTGCATGTGTGTTATTTCCACAAACCACACATGGATCAACCACTAGAGTCATTGCATGTGTTATTTCCACAAACCACACATGGATCAACAACTAGAGTCATTGCATGTGTGTTCTTTCCACAAACCACACATGGATCAACCACTAGAGTCATTGCATGTTTGTTCTTATACTAAAACCACAAACCAGCACTAGAGTCATTGCATGTGTGTTCTTTTCCACAAACCACACATGGATCCACCAGTGGTCATTGCATGTGTGTTCCTTCCACAAACCACATATGGATCAACCAGAGTCATTGCATGTGTGTTCTTTCCACAAACCACACATGGATCAACCACTAGAGTCATTGCATGTTTGTTCTTATACCAAAACCACAAACTAGCACTAGAATCATTGCATGTCTGTTATTTCCACAAACCACACATGGATCGATCACTAGAGTCATTGCATGTGTGTTCTTATACTAAAACCAACATTAGAGTCATTGCATGTGTGTTCTTTCCACAAACCACTTATGGATCCATTACAGTCATTGCATATGTGTTATTTCCACAAACCACACATGGATCAACCACTAGAGTCATTACATGTGTGTTATTTCTACAAACCACACATGGATCAACCACTAGAGTCATTGCATGTGTGTGTTCTTTTCCACAAACCACACATGGATCAACCACTAGAGTCATTGCATGTGTGTTCTTATACTAAAACCAACACTAGAGTCATTGCATGTGTGTTATTTCCACAAACCACACATGGATCAACCACTAGAGTCATTGCATGTGTGTGTTCTTTTCCACAAAGCACACATGGATCAACCACTAGAGTCATCGCATGTGTGTTCTTATACTAAAACCAACACTACAGTCATTGCATGTGTGTTATTTCCACAAACCACACATGGATCAACCACTAGAATCATTGCATGTGTGTTATTTCCACAAACCACACATGGATCAACCACTAGAGTCATTGCATGTGTTATTTCCACAAACCACACATGGATCAACAACTAGAGTCATTGCATGTGTGTTCTTTCCACAAACCACACATGGATCAACCACTAGAGTCATTGCATGTTTGTTCTTATACTAAAACCACAAACCAGCACTAGAGTCATTGCATGTGTGTTCTTTTCTACAAACCACACATGGATCCACCAGTGGTCATTCCATGTGTGTTCCTTCCACAAAACACATATGGATCAACCAGAGTCATTGCATGTGTGTTCTTTCCACAAACCACACATGGATCAACCACTAGAGTCATTGCATGTTTGTTCTTATACTAAAACCACAAACCAGCACTAGAGTCATTGCATGTGTGTTCTTTTCCACAAACCACACATGGATCCACCAGTGGTCATTGCATGTGTGTTCCTTCCACAAAACACATATGGATCAACCAGAGTCATTGCATGTGTGTTCTTTCCACAAACCACACATGGATCAACCACTAGAGTCATTGCATGTTTGTTCTTATACCAAAACCACAAACTAGCACTAGAATCATTGCATGTCTGTTATTTCCACAAACCACACATGGATCGATCACTAGAGTCATTGCATGTGTGTTCTTATACTAAAACCGACGTTAGAGTCATTGCATGTGTGTTCTTTCCACAAACCACTTATGGATCCATTACAGTCATTGCATATGTGTTATTTCCACAAACCACACATGGATCAACCACTAGAGTCATTGCATGTGAATTATTTCTACAAACCACACATGGATCAACCACTAGAGTTATTGCATGTGTGTGTTCTTTTCCACAAACCACACATGGATCAACCACTAGAGTCATTGCATGTGTGTTCTTATACTAAAACCAACACTAGAGTCATTGCATGTGTGTTCTTATACTAAAACCAACACTAGAGTCATTGCATGTCTGTTATTTCCACAAACCACATATGGATCTACCACTAGAGTCATTGCATGTGTGTGTTCTTTTCCACAAACCACACATGGCTCAACCACTAGAGTTATTGCATGTGTGTTCTTTCCACAAACTACATATGGATCAACCAGTGGTCATTGCATGTGTGTTCTTTTCCATAAACCACTTATGGATCCATTACAATCATTGCATGTGTGTTATTTCCATAAACCACACATGGATAACCACTAGAGTCATTGCATGTGTGTTCTTTCCACAAACCACACATGGATCAACCAGTGGTCATTGCATGTGTGTTCTATTCCACAAACCACACATGGATCCACCAATGGTCATTGCATGTGTGTTCTTTCCACAAACCACATATGGATCAACCAGAGTCATTGCATGTGTGTTCTTTCCACAAACCACACATGGATCAACCACTAGAGTCATTGCATGTTTGTTCTTATACTAAAACCACAAACCAGCACTAGAGTCATTGCATGTGTGTTCTTTCCACAAACCACACATGGATCAACCACTAGAGTCATTACATGTTTGTTCTTATACTAAAACCACAAACCAGCACTAGAGTCATTGCATGTCTGTTATTTCCACAAATCACACATGGATCGACCACTAGAGTCATTGCATGTGTGTTCTTATACTAAAACCAACATTAGAGTCATTGCATGTGTGTTCTTTCCACAAATCACTTATGGATCCATTACAGTCATTGCATGTGTGTTATTTCCACAAACCACATGGATCAACCACTAGAGTCATTGCATGTGTGTTCTTTCCACAAACCACACATGGATCAACCACTAGAGTCATTGCATGTGTGTTCTTATACTAAAACCAACACTAGAGTTATTGCATGTGTGTTATTTCCACAAACCACACATGGATCAACCACTAGAGTCATTGCATGTGTGTTCTTTCCACAAACCACACATGGGTCAACCACTAGAGTCATTGCATGTGTGTTCTTATACTAAAACCAACACTACAGTCATTGCAAGTGTGTTATTTCCACAAACCACACATGGATCAACCACTAGAATCATTGCATGTGTGTTATTTCCACAAACCACACATGGATGAACCACTAGAGTCATTGCATGTGTGTTATTTCTACAAACCACACATGGATCAACCACTAGAGTCATTGCATGTGTGTTCTTTCCACAAACCACACATGGATCAACCACTAGAGTCATTGCATGTGTGTTATTTCCACAAACCACACATGGATCAACAACTAGAGTCATTGCATGTGTGTTCTTTCCACAAACCACACATGGATCAACCACTAGAGTCATTGCATGTTTGTTCTTATACTAAAACCAAAAACTAGCACTAGAATCATTGCATGTCTGTTATTTCCACAAACCACACATGGATCGATCACTAGAGTCATTGCCTGTGTGTTCTTATACTAAAACCAACGTTAGAGTCATTGCATGTGTGTTCTTTCCACAAACCACTTATGGATCCATTACAGTCATTGCATATGTGTTATTTCCACAAACCACCCATGGATCAACCACTAGAGTCATTGCATGTGTGTTATTTCTACAAACCACACATGGATCAACCACTAGAGTCATTGCATGTGTGTGTTCTTTTCCACAAACCACACATGGATCAACCACTAGAGTCATTGCATGTGTGTGTTCTTTTCCACAAACCACACATGGATCAACCACTAAAGTCATTGCATGTGTGTTCTTATACTAAAACCAACACTAGAGTCATTGCATGTGTGTTATTTCCACAAACCACACATGGATCAACCACTAGAGTCATTGCATGTGTGTGTTCTTTTCCGCAAAACACACATGGATCAACCACTAGAGTCATCGCATGTGTGTTATACTAAAACCAACACTACAGTCATTGCATGTGTGTTATTTCCACAAACCACACATGGATCAACCACTAGAATCATTGCATGTGTGTTATTTCCACAAACCACACATGGATCAACCACTAGAGTCATTGCATGTGTGTTATTTCCACAAACCACACATGGATCAAAAACTAGAGTCATTGCATGTGTGTTCTTTCCACAAACCACACATGGATCAACCACTAGAGTCATTGCATGTTTGTTCTTATACTAAATCCACAAACCAGCACTAGAGTCATTGCATGTGTGTTCTTTTCCACAAACCACACATGGATCCACCAGTGGTCATTGCATGTGTGTTCCTTCCACAAAACACATATGGATCAACCAGAGTCATTGCATGTGTGTTCTTTCCACAAACCACACATGGATCAACCACTAGAGTCATTGCATGTTTGTTCTTATACCAAAACCACAAACTAGCACTAGAATCATTGCATGTCTGTTATTTCCACAAACCACACATGGATCAATCACTAGACTCATTGCATGTGTGTTCTTATAATAAAACCAACGTTAGAGTCATTGCATGTGTGTTCTTTCCACAAACCACTTATGGATCCATTACAGTCATTGCATATGTGTTATTTCCACAAACCACACATGGATCAACCACTAGAGTCATTGCATGTGTGTTATTTCTACAAAACACACATGGATCAACCACTAGAGTCATTGCATGTGTGTGTTCTTTTCCACAAACCACACATGGATCAACCACTAGAGTCATTGCATGTGTGTTCTTATACTAAAACCAACACTAGAGTCATTGCATGTGTGTTCTTATACTAAAACCAACACTAGAGTCATTGCATGTGTGTTATTTCCACAAACCACACATGGATCAACAACTAGAGTCATTGCATGTGTGTGTTCTTTTCCACAAACCACACATGGCTCAACCACTAGAGTTATTGCATGTGTGTTCTTTCCACAAACTACATATGGATCAACCAGTGGTCATTGCATGTGTGTTCTTTTCCATAAACCACTTATGGATCCATTACAATCATTGCATGTGTGTTATTTCCATAAACCACACATGGATAACCACTAGAGTCATTGCATGTGTGTTCTTTCCACAAACCACACATGGATCAACCAGTGGTCATTGCATGTGTGTTCTATTCCACAAACCACACATGGATCCACAAGTGGTCATTGCATGTGTGTTCTTTCCACAAACCACATATGGATCAACCAGAGTCATTGCATGTGTGTTCTTTCCACAAACCACACATGGATCAACCACTAGAGTCATTGCATGTTTGTTCTTATACTAAAACCACAAACCAGCACTAGAGTCATTGCATGTGTGTTCTTTCCACAAACCACACATGGATCAACCACTAGAGTCATTGCATGTTTGTTCTTATACTAAAACCACAAACCAGCACTAGAGTCATTGCATGTCTGTTATTTCCACAAACCACACATGGATCGACCACTAGGGTCATTGCATGTGTGTTCTTATACTAAAACCAACATTAGAGTCATTGCATGTGTGTTCTTTCCACAAACCACTTATGGATCCATTACAGTCATTGCATGTGTGTTATTTCCACAAACCACACATGGATCAACCACTAGAGTCATTGCATGTGTGTGTTCTTTTCCATAAACCACACATGGATCAACCACTAGAGTCATTGCATGTTTGTTCTTATACTAAAACCAACACTAGAGTCATTGCATGTGTGTTATTTCCACAAACCACACATGGATCAACCACTAGAGTCATTGCATGTGTGTGTTCATTTCCAGAAACCACACATGGGTCAACCACTAGAGTCATTGCATGTGTGTTCTTATACTAAAACCAACACTACAGTCATTGCATGTGTGTTATTTCCACAAATCACACATGGATCAACCACTAGAATCATTGCATGTGTGTTATTTCCACAAACCACACATGGATCAACCACTAGAGTCATTGCATGTGTGTTATTTCCACAAACCACACATGGATCAACAACTAGAGTCATTGCATGTGTGTTCTTTCCACAAACCACACATGGATCAACCACTAGAGTCATTGCATGTGTGTTCTTATACTAAAACCAACACTAGAGTCATTGCATGTCTGTTATTTCCACAAACCACATATGGATCTACCACTAGAGTCATTGCATGTGTGTGTTCTTTTCCACAAACCACACATGGCTCAACCACTAGAGTTATTGCATGTGTGTTCTTTCCACAAACTACATATGGATCAACCAGTGGTCATTGCATGTGTGTTCTTTTCCATAAACCACTTATGGATCCATTACAATCATTGCATGTGTGTTATTTCCATAAACCACACATGGATAACCACTAGAGTCATTGCATGTGTGTTCTTTCCACAAACCACACATGGATCAACCAGTGGTCATTGCATGTGTGTTCTATTCCACAAACCACACATGGATCCACCAATGGTCATTGCATGTGTGTTCTTTCCACAAACCACATATGGATCAACCAGAGTCATTGCATGTGTGTTCTTTCCACAAACCACACATGGATCAACCACTAGAGTCATTGCATGTTTGTTCTTATACTAAAACCACAAACCAGCACTAGAGTCATTGCATGTGTGTTCTTTCCACAAACCACACATGGATCAACCACTAGAGTCATTACATGTTTGTTCTTATACTAAAACCACAAACCAGCACTAGAGTCATTGCATGTCTGTTATTTCCACAAATCACACATGGATCGACCACTAGAGTCATTGCATGTGTGTTCTTATACTAAAACCAACATTAGAGTCATTGCATGTGTGTTCTTTCCACAAATCACTTATGGATCCATTACAGTCATTGCATGTGTGTTATTTCCACAAACCACACATGGATCAACCACTAGAGTCATTGCATGTGTGTGTTCGTTTCCACAAACCACACATGGATCAACCACTAGAGTCATTGCATGTGTGTTCTTATACTAAAACCAACACTAGAGTTATTGCATGTGTGTTATTTCCACAAACCACACATGGATCAACCACTAGAGTCATTGCATGTGTGTGTTCTTTTCCACAAACCACACATGGGTCAACCACTAGAGTCATTGCATGTGTGTTCTTATACTAAAACCAACACTACAGTCATTGCAAGTGTGTTATTTCCACAAACCACACATGGATCAACCACTAGAATCATTGCATGTGTGTTATTTCCACAAACCACACATGGATGAACCACTAGAGTCATTGCATGTGTGTTATTTCTACAAACCACACATGGATCAACCACTAGAGTCATTGCATGTGTGTTCTTTCCACAAACCACACATGGATCAACCACTAGAGTCATTGCATGTGTGTTATTTCCACAAACCACACATGGATCAACAACTAGAGTCATTGCATGTGTGTTCTTTCCACAAACCACACATGGATCAACCACTAGAGTCATTGCATGTTTGTTCTTATACTAAAACCAAAAACTAGCACTAGAATCATTGCATGTCTGTTATTTCCACAAACCACACATGGATCGATCACTAGAGTCATTGCCTGTGTGTTCTTATACTAAAACCAACGTTAGAGTCATTGCATGTGTGTTCTTTCCACAAACCACTTATGGATCCATTACAGTCATTGCATATGTGTTATTTCCACAAACCACCCATGGATCAACCACTAGAGTCATTGCATGTGTGTTATTTCTACAAACCACACATGGATCAACCACTAGAGTCATTGCATGTGTGTGTTCTTTTCCACAAACCACACATGGATCAACCACTAGAGTCATTGCATGTGTGTTCTTTTCCACAAACCACACATGGATCAACCACTAAAGTCATTGCATGTGTGTTCTTATACTAAAACCAACACTAGAGTCATTGCATGTGTGTTATTTCCACAAACCACACATGGATCAACCACTAGAGTCATTGCATGTGTGTGTTCTTTTCCGCAAAACACACATGGATCAACCACTAGAGTCATCGCATGTGTGTTATACTAAAACCAACACTACAGTCATTGCATGTGTGTTATTTCCACAAACCACACATGGATCAACCACTAGAATCATTGCATGTGTGTTATTTCCACAAACCACACATGGATCAACCACTAGAGTCATTGCATGTGTGTTATTTCCACAAACCACACATGGATCAAAAACTAGAGTCATTGCATGTGTGTTCTTTCCACAAACCACACATGGATCAACCACTAGAGTCATTGCATGTTTGTTCTTATACTAAATCCACAAACCAGCACTAGAGTCATTGCATGTGTGTTCTCCACAAACCACACATGGATCCACCTGTGGTCATTGCATGTGTGTTATTTCCACAAACCACACATGGATCAACCACTAGAGTCATTGCATGTGTGTTCTTTCCACAAACCACACATGGATCAACCACTAGAGTCATTGCATGTTTGTTCTTATACCAAAACCACAAACTAGCACTAGAATCATTGCATGTCTGTTATTTCCACAAACCACACATGGATCAATCACTAGAGTCATTGCATGTGTGTTCTTATAATAAAACCAACATTAGAGTCATTGCATGTGTTTTCTTTCCACAAACCACTTATGGATCCATTACAGTCATTGTATGTGTTATTTCCACAAACCACACATGGATCAACCACTAGAGTCATTGCATGTGTGTTATTTCCACAAAACACACATGGATCAACCACTAGAGTCATTGCATGTGTGTTCTTTCCACAAACCACACATGGATCAACCACTAGAGTCATTGCATGTGTGTTCTTATACTAAAACCAACACTAGAGTCATTGCATGTGTGTTCTTATACTAAAACCAACACTAGAGTCATTGCATATGTGTTATTTCCACAAATCACACATGGATCAACCACTAGAGTCATTGCATGTGTGTTCTTTTCACAAACCACACATGGCTCAACCACTAGAGTCATTGCATGTGTGTTATTTCCACAAACAAACATGGATCAACCACTAGAGTCATTGCATGTGTGTTCTTTTCCACAAACCACACATGGATCCATCACTAGAGTCATTGCATGTGTGTTGTTTCCACAAACCACACATGGATAACCAGTACTAGAGTCATTGCATGTGTGTTCTTTCCACAAACCACATATGGATCAACCAGAGTCATTGCATGTGTGTTCTTTTCCACAAACCACACATGGATCCACCAGTGGTCATTGCATGTGTGTTCTTTCCACAAACCACATATGGATCAACCAGAGTCATTGCATGCGTGTTCTTTCCACAAACCACACATGGATCAACCACTAGAGTCATTGCATGTTTGTTCTTATACTAAAACCACAAACCAGCACTAGAGTCATTGCATGTGTGTTCTTTTCCACAAACCACACATGGATCAACCACTAGAGTCATTGCATGTTTGTTCTTATACTAAAACCACAAACCAGCACTAGAGTCATTGCATGTGTGTTATTTCCACAAACCACACATGGATCAACCACTAGAGTCATTGCATGTGTGTTCTTATACTAAAACCAACATTAGAGTCATTGCATGTGTGTTCTTTCCACAAACCACTTATGGATCCAAAACTGTCATTGCATGTGTTATTTCCACAAACCACACATGGATCAACCACTAGAGTCATTGCATGTGTGTTCTTTTCCATAAACCACACATGGATCAACCACTAGAGTCATTGCATGTTTGTTCTTATACTAAAACCAACACTAGAGTCATTGCATGTGTGTTATTTCCACAAACCACACATGGATCAACCACTAGAGTCATTGCATGTGTGTTCATTTCCACAAACCACACATGGATCAACCACTAGAGTCATTGCATGTGTACTTATACTAATACCAACACTACAGTCATTGCATGTGTGTTATTTCCACAAACCACACATGGATCAACCACTAGAATCATTGCATGTGTTATTTTCATAAACCACACATGGATCAACCACTAGAGTCATTGCATGTGTGTTATTTCCACAAACCACACATGGATCAACAACTAGAGTCATTGCATGTGTGTTCTTTCCACAAACCACACATGGATCAACCACTAGAGTCATTGCATGTTTGTTCTTATACTAAAACCACAAACCAGCACTAGAGTCATTGCATGTGTGTTCTTTTCCACAAACCACACATGGATCCACCGGTGGTCATTGCATGTGTGTTCTTTCCACAAAACACAAATGGATCAACTAGAGTCATTGCATGTGTGTTCTTTCCACAAACCACACATGGATCAACCACTAGAGTCATTGCATGTTTGTTCTTATACCAAAACCACAAACCAGCACTAGAATCATTGCATGTGTGTTCATTTCCACAAACCACACATGGATCGATCACTAGACTCATTGTGTGTTCTTATACTAAAACCAACGTTAGAGTCATTGCATGTGTGTTCTTTCCACAAACCACTTATGGATCCATTACTAAGTCATTGCATGTGTTCTTTCCACAAACCACACATGGATGAACCACTAGAGTCATTGCATGTGTGTTCTTTTCCCAAAACACACATGGATCAACCACTAGAGTCATTGCATGTGTGTTCTTTTCCACAAACCACACATGGATCAACCACTAGAGTCATTGCATGTGTGTTCTTATACTAAAACCAACACTAGAGTCATTGCATGTGTGTTCTTTTACTAAAACCAACACTAGAGTCATTGCATGTGTGTTATTTCCACAAACCACACATGGATCAACCACTAGAGTCATTGCATGTGTGTTATTTCCACAAACCACACATGGATCAACCACTAGAGTCATTGCATGTGTGTTCTTTACACAAACTACATATGGATCAACCAGTGGTCATTGCATGTGTGTTCTTTTCCACAAACCACACATGGATCAACCACTAGAGTCATTGCATGTGTGTTATTTCCATAAACAAACATGGATCAACCACTAGAGTCATTGCATGTGTGTTCTTATATTAAAACCAACATGGATCCAATAGCGGTCATTGCATGTGTGTTCTTTTGTCACATCCCAAGATTTTCCAAATCTTGTAATGTGAAAAATAAATAAACAAAATAAATTTTTGTTGAAAATCAGGGTGAAAAGAAACTTTTGTTTCTAAAAGGAAACTTAAAATCCCATCTTGAACAAACTTTGGCTAAAGTTTGAATTCAACAAAAATCCAAATCAAGGGAAATGCATTCCTCAATGAATGTATCTGGAAATTTAATCATTTGGAAAATAAATCCAAAACCCTAAACCCTAATGGAAGGAAATCATTTTCCAAAGTATCTCCAAATCTATGGATTTGATCCATACCAAAAATTGATCAACAAATATTCACAAAGGATCAAGAAAGACCATAGAAGTTGGTTTCACTCAAATAGGAACCATAAATAAAATCTTAGGAATATAATAAGATAAGGAAATTTAATTTCCAAAGCTAATAAAACCCTTACCAAAAACCCATACCATTTGGTGAGCAATTAATCCTAAAGGGATTTCTAAAGATAAACATTTAATAAAGGAGATTAAAATATTTTGGAAACACTATTTTGGATCTTTTAATAAAAGACTTTGTTTTCAAATAAAAAGATTATTTTGTCTTTAACAAGATTTCCAAATATCTTTTATTTTCAAATAAAACCTACTAATTTGGTTTTGAAAATATTTGGTTTTCAAATGGAAATTTTGTTAATTAAATCAAACCCTATTTTATTAAACAACTAAAGATCCATTTTATTTAATTATTAAATGGATCCTAAAATAAATAAAAATATTATTTCATTTTGGACTTTGGTTGATGTCTTAAACAGAACCAAATTCAAATGAAAAGTTTGTTGTTTGTTTGAATTGATTTGAGTGTTGTTTGAATGTTTGAGTATTTGATTGAAATTCAAAACAGAAAAAGAATTAGAAAAGAATAAAACAAACAGACAGAAAAAAAAGGGGAAGAAACCAGCCCAACCGGCCAGCCCAATAGGCCCAACTCCAGCCCACCTTTCTTTTCCCTCAGCAAAACGTTTCGCACCCAGATTCTTACCGCCAGAGTATGGACTGTGGACCCAACCCCACTCCCTTTTCCTCCACCCAAGCGGACCCCACCCTCATCGTTCTTCGTCCTCACCGCAGTTGACCCGTTCTTCCTCGTTCGCCGTTGATTCTCCATGCTTAATTCGCCATAACATCTGCTTATTCCTCGCGTGATCAATCACATTTAAACGCCAACAGATCCTCTCTCGTTCCTCGACCTCCTCTAGCACGCCCCGTGCCGAGGAATTTTGCCCTACACTCCCTCGCCTCCGACAACTTCCCCGACACAATTCCGGTGAACCACCGGCCCCTCGACCTCTACACGCAGCATATTCACCACATCCAGCGCATCCACTGCTCCTTTATCTCACCGCGAGGCCTCGCTGCCCAGAAACGACTGCGTTCTTTTTATACGATCACAAGGCGCTCAGAAAAAGAATCAGAATTCATAACCTCCAAAGCGCCGCCAGCCCTCCACTCCGACGAGTCCCACCGGTGAGACCAGACCACCCTTCACCTCTCGTTCAAGCACAGATTTGCCTTGATCCTGCACCTAACCGTGCCTCTCCTTTGCCTTAGCGGTCCTAAGCGACGCCAACGACGACAACCCGAGAGCACCGCCGCGAGAACTCGGCGAGCAATCAAGCTCACCCATGCCCGCGATAAGACGACACTACCTCGAGCTTCCCCACATTCTTGCGAGCACGGTGAGCATGTTCTTTTCCTCCTTGTTTCTGCATCGCCGACGATCGAGTCGACGACCGACAGTCGGTACCCTAGCCGCCAGTTCTCGGCGATACGATGTGAGCCGTTAGATCACGATCCTATGCACACGATAGATCACTTAACCTGAACGTACGCTTGATCTGCACCGCACAATCCCACTTAAATCCCGGTCCACATCACGCGATCCTACCGAACCGTTATGAGCCAATAGGATACGTACACGTGGCCCGTAGATGTTTTAAAATGAAATTGAAAACAGATTTGTTTGACATTTTCAAACCTCTCAGAACTTTCAAACCACACGTCCAAAAATTACGAATTTTATGTCGTTGGATTCAGGAGAGCAAGCCCTAGCCAACCATGCCTTTAGTTTAGCAAATAGTAACTGTTAGTTTGTCTGTTTTGCAGATTCTTTTGTGTGCTTGCTAAGTTTAGAAAAATTGTTTAAAAATGATTTTGGGGTTAAAACCTTTACAAAATGGTTTGTTGTGACCTTACTGACCCTAGAAACCAACCCATGTTTTGGAAAATGATTTTGGAAAAGAATAGAATGGATTAATTAGTTTAGTCCATTTCTAGCTAAATAAAACTATGGTTTTGTTTATGAAAATGTTTTTGAGTAAAACTTTTGAGAAAATGTTTTGGACCAAACCTCATCGACTCAAACACCAAGTTTTGCAATAGCAACTCATTTGGTGAACCCTATAGGTTAATGCCCTAGTAAAAAAAATATTTCTACAGCACATAGAATGATACTTTGTTTTGCAAATGGTTTTATAGTGAAACCTTTTGCAAATGACTTAGCCACTTTACAAAATGACCAATAGGTGTTCCCAAATGTCTATGACCCATTAGGAACCCCTTTTTCAAACAAAACAAAGCTTGGCATGCTTGCATGCATTACTTTGACTTTGCCATTTTGGTAAATGACCAATTTGGAACTTACAAAGTTAGAAGCCTAGTGAAGACCATCCTTACAATAGGACCATCCTTTGCATGCTTACAAGCATGACTTAGACTCATTGTTTTATGTGTGTGAATTGTTTGTTTGACTTTGGTTTGGAATGTTAGTTGATTTTGTGTTTGCTTGATTGACTTGTAGTGAAGTTAGAGAAGTGTGAGACTAGCAAGAATAAGGAGTGAACCATCATTCCCTACCAAAAAGGCAAGTTGCACTATCATACAAAAGTCCTACTATTTTTCATTATACTTAGTGGATTTTGAAAACATGCATGAAAACCATTTAATATTTATGCTATGCTAAATCCTAATAGGATTCCCTCACCTTACTTAGTGAAAACCTTGTAGTTGTACATGCTTAGCAATGCTATATTTTGAAAAGAGATACATGTTGAGATTTTACAAAGTTGAGAAAAGGATTTGTTTTATATAATAAAACAAGGACTCAATGAACCACCTAGGTGGAGGATACTTTAAGTTTTGGAGAAGGTGGCAAAAAAAGGAGCCATGACTATGGTAATCTCTTTGTGTTGTGCTCCAAAAGAAAACCCACCTAGGAAACTTAGAGATTGAACATGCTTCTCCAATTGTGGCTTTCGTGTGCAACCACATGCTATTATGGCTCTGGCTTAGTCAATTACATTAGGAAGACCCATACATTGTCTTTAGTTACCAGACATGGGGATCTGGAATGCTTCATGGGGCTAAAGACAAGCTAGCAATGGTGTATGGGAGGACCTTTTGGAAAGACTTCACACACTCTCAATCTGCCAGTATTCCATCTTGGTGAGTACTAATCCAGCGGCCACTGGTGGCAACAAGATGAGAGTGGGACATGTGGGTAAAGTGTACAACTTCTGCAGAAGATAATAAAATCTAAGTACTTAGCCGTGTCCCCGGTTATGGACAATACTGAGCAACTAAGGCCTGAAGCTATGGAAGATCTCGACATTCTAATTTCTAAAAGAAAACTTTTAAAACTTGATGCACTTGGAGTTACCAAGGAACTCAAGAGATTTTGACAAAACTTGATGCACTTGGAGTTACCAAGAAGCTCAAGAGATTTTGACAAAACTTGATGCACTTGGAGTTACTAAGGTGCTCAAGAGATTTTTGACAAGGACCTGAACACTTGGGTTTTTACCAAGGAGTTCAAGAGATTTTTGAAAGGAGATTTGACAAAGGACCAAAAACCATTTTTGAAAAGATAGGATAAAATATTGCTTTATGCAAATGAGCCTGAAACTCCACTTAGCCAAATTTGCATGTAGTGATAGGATCCACCTATATTACACATAGAAGTGAAACTTGCCAATACAATTCAAATGTATTGACCCTTGTGGCTGTAACTTATTATGTTGCAGGTTTGATTGTTTTAGTGAAGATTGATTGATTAGGATTACAAAGTCTACAACCAACATCTGCCTGTGGCACTTTGAAGATGAAGGACCCATGACTATAGTTATTCCGCTGCAATGTAATGTAATAGCCAAATGAGCTATGTATTGATGTAATAAAATTATGTTATTCCTGGTCATAAAGTTGTATTATGACCTTTGTTTCTTGATATCACATCTAAACTGTGGATGCTAGCTATTGATCCAGGGACTAGCATTGTAAACATAGGGGGCTCAATCTTATTAAAGGTTGGGGACCTTACAGATGGTATCAGAGCATTGTGTTGCCTGTAGGATTTGAAACCCTAGGATTGGACAAAAACCCTTAGAAAAATAGGAGTTGTATTTTGTTCCAAAAAATTATTTATAAAACAATCTTGTAAACTCTTTCCTCAACCATTTTGGTTTCAACTCTACATCTCTTCTACTTCAAACTTAATGGAAAAGCCTACCCCATGACCCAAGAGTACACCATGTGCGAAGGACTTCTTCAACACCTTCAACTCTAATGACTTCAACATCTTCAACATGTTCACCAAAGACTTCAACCTTGGATATCACTAAGGACTACAAGTGAGATAAGAAATTTTGCTCAAGACTTGAAGACTAGGGAAACACAACTTAGAAGAAACCATCACCACCTTTGAAGATTTGTGAACAAGACACAAGAATTCTTCAAGGATACAAAGATCTCATTCAAGAAGAATCAACCAAGAAGGATGGAAAGATTCCAAGTGAACCATATAGTTGGACCACCATATATAGTTTAAGTCAAAACATACCAACTTATGTGGTGTAACAAAAATATTTTTGGTTGCCTAAAAATATGCTTGAAACTTGTTGTTTACTTCAACTCATGAGTTAAGCTCATAAGTTGTTAAGTGATTGGTTGCTTGTTGAATGTTTGATGGTTTGATTGTTTGATTGAACTTGATTGTTTTGAGTTGTGTGTTAGGACTTCTTAAAAACCTATCCACCAATACTTATCCCTATCAAACCAACAGATGCCTCCCCGTCGTGCCAACCCCAACCAAAACAACAACATCACTCCTGAGATGCAGCAGATGATGACAGCTCAGATACAGTTGATGCAGCAGATGACCACATTCATACAGAATTTGAATAACAACAACAACAACAACAATCAGAATAATCCTCCAGCACTAGACATGCTCACCAAATTTCTGAAACTTAGGCCTGCAAGGTTCTCTGGAACAACTGATCCAATGGAAGTCGATGATTGGTTATGCTCAGTAAACAAAGACTTAGTGATGCTGCACCGATGGAGAAAAAGTTAGGTTTGCACATTTCTACTTGAAGGACCAAAGAAGAACATGGTGGGATAACTTCCAGATCACCACTCCCCTTGAAGATGTAACTTGGGCTATTTTTGAAGATGGATTCAGAACCACTCACATCTCACCTGGAGTAATGTACTTGAAGAAAAAGGAGTTTCACAATCTGAAACAACATCACCTCAGTGTGGCTGAGTATATTGAAGAATTCAACAATCTGGCACGCTATGCACCGGATGAAGTTGATACAGATGCTAAGAGAAAAGAAAAATTTCTTGAAGGACTTAATGATGAGTTGAACCTACAGCTAGTTGTTGCCTATGTCCCAACTTATCAATCACTCTGTGACAAAGCCATCATTTTGGAAAACAAGATGAATCAAGTTGAGAATGAAAGAGGAAGCGTAAACTCAAGAACTATTCAGGATCATCAAAGAAGAAGCATTCATTCAAAAGGATCGATGAAGATTCCGAACCACATCAAGATCACCACAACAACAATGGAAGTGAGAATAATGGAAATGATATCGACAATGGAGATGACCTTGGTCTAATCAACAAGACAAATTCAGAAGAAAGACATTAGCCGCCATGCTATATACCTGCAAGGAACTTGGACACTATGCATCAAACTGTCCGAGAAGAAAAGAAAAAGGCTGCTAGAAGAGCCAATGGAAATGACTCAATGTGACCCGAAAGGACATGTGAACCACATTGACATGGATGGAAACGTTGAAGAGATAGAAGAAGTGGATGATGATTTAGATAACTCGGTTGAGTCAAATAAGGATTCCTTGTCTGAATATCAAGTGTTGAACCTATAGACAAGAGAACCATCAATGTAATCCTATGAGACTTTATTTTAAGGGTGGTAGTACCCTAGTTGCCTTGAAGCCAACTTGTAACCCTAGCCTCCCCAAATCTCGGGACGAGATTTCTTTTAAGCGTGGTAGCCTGTCACATCCCAAGATTTTCCAAATCTTGTAATGTGAAAAATAAATAAACAAAATAAATTTTTGTTGAAAATCAGGGTGAAAAGAAACTTTTGTTTCTAAAAGGAAACTTAAAATCCCATCTTGAACAAACTTTGGCTAAAGTTTGAATTCAACAAAAATCCAAATCAAGGGAAATGCATTCCTCAATGAATGTATCTGGAAATTTAATCATTTGGAAAATAAATCCAAAACCCTAAACCCTAATGGAAGGAAATCATTTTCCAAAGTATCTCCAAATCTATGGATTTGATCCATACCAAAAATTGATCAACAAATATTCACAAAGGATCAAGAAAGACCATAGAAGTTGGTTTCACTCAAATAGGAACCATAAATAAAATCTTAGGAATATAATAAGATAAGGAAATTTAATTTCCAAAGCTAATAAAACCCTTACCAAAAACCCATACCATTTGGTGAGCAATTAATCCTAAAGGGATTTCTAAAGATAAACATTTAATAAAGGAGATTAAAATATTTTTGAAACACTATTTTGGATATTTTAATAAAAGACTTTGTTTTCAAATAAAAAGATTATTTTGTCTTTAACAAGATTTCCAAATATCTTTTATTTTCAAATAAAACCTACTAATTTGGTTTTGAAAATATTTGGTTTTCAAATGGAAATTTTGTTAATTAAATCAAACCCTATTTTATTAAACAACTAAAGATCCATTTTATTTAATTATTATATGGATCCTAAAATAAATAAAAATATTATTTCATTTTGGACTTTGGTTGATGTCTTAAACAGAACCAAATTCAAATGAAAAGTTTGTTGTTTGTTTGAATTGATTTGAGTGTTGTTTGAATGTTTGAGTATTTGATTGAAATTCAAAACAGAAAAAGAATTAGAAAAGAATAAAACAAGCAGATGAAAAAAGGGGAAGAAACCAGCCCAACCGCCAGCCCAATAGGCCCAACTCCAGCCCACCTTTCTTTTCCTCTCAAGAAACGTTTTGCCTGATTCTTACCAGACAGAGTATGAGTGGACCCAACCCCACTCCCTTTCCTCCACCGCCAAGCAGACCCCATCTCGTTCTTCGTCCTCACCGCAGGACCCGTTCTTCCTCGTTCTGCTGTTGATTCTCCGCCTAATTCGCCATAACGCCCGCGTTTATTCCTCATGTGATCAATCACATTTAAACGCCAGCGCATCCTCTCTCGTTCCTCCTCGACTCCTCCCTCTAGCACGCCCCAGCCGAGGAATTTTGCCCTACACCCTCCGCCTCCGATAACTTCCTCAATTCCGTGAACCACGGCCGCCTCGACTCCCTCTACACACAGGCATATTCACCACATCCAGCGCATCCACCTTGCCTTTATACGACCATGGCACTCCAGGGCCGTCGCAAGAACGACAACCTCCAAGACCGCCACGCCTCGCTTCCGACGAGTCCCACCGGTGAGACCAGACCACCCTTCACCTCTTGTTCAAGCACACAGATTTGCCTTGATCCTGCTCCTAACGTGCCTCTCCTTTGCCTTAGCGCGGTTCCTAAGCGACGCCAACGGCACAACGAGAGCACCGCCGCCCGCAGCAACTCCGGCGAGCAATCAAGCTCACTCCAGTGCGCCCCGCGATAAGACGACACTACCTCGAGCTTCCCCACGTTCTTGCGAGCACGGTGAGCATGTTCTTTTCCTCCCTTGTTTCCTGCATCGTCGGCACCGTCGACGACCAACAGCCACCGCTTGGCCGGTATCACGCCGCCAGCCTCGGCCGATACGATGTGAGCCGTTAGATCACGATCCTATGCACGATAGATCACTTAACCTGAACTGTTACGCTTGATCTGCACCGCACAATCCCACTTAAATCCTGCGGTCCACATCACGCGATCCTCACCGAACCGTTATGAGCCAATAGGATATGTACACGTGGCCCGTAGATGTTTAAAATGTAAATTGAAAACAGATTTGTTTGCCATTTTCAAACCTCTATAACTTTCAAACCACACGTCCAAAAATTACGAATTTTATGTCGTTGGATTCAGGAGAGCAAGCCCTAGCCAACCATGCCTTTAGTTTAGCAAATAGTAACTGTTAGTTTGTCTGTTTTTGCAGATTCTTTTGTGTGCTTGCTAAGTTTAGAAAAATTGTTTAAAAATGATTTTGGGGTTAAAACCTTTACAAAATGGTTTGTTGTGACCTTACTGACCCTAGAAACCAACCCATGTTTTGGAAAATGATTTTGGAAAAGAATAGAATGGATTAATTAGTTTAGTCCATTTCTAGCTAAATAAAACTATGGTTTTGTTTATGAAAATGTTTTTGAGTAAAAACTTTTGAGAAAATGTTTTGGACCAAACCTACTGACCCAAACACCAAGTTTTGCAATAGCAACTCATTTGGTGAACCCTATAGGTTAATGCCCTAGTAAAAAAAAATATTTCTACAGCACATAGAATGATACTTTGTTTTGCAAATGGTTTTATAGTGAAACCTTTTGCAAATGACTTAGCCACTTTACAAAATGATCAATAGGTGTGCCCAAATGTCTATGACCCATTAGGAACCCCTTTTTCAAACAAAACAAAGCTTGGCATGCTTGCATGCATTACTTTGACTTTGCCATTTTGGTAAATGACCAATTTGGAACTTACAAAGTTAGAAGCCTAGTGAAGACCATCCTTACAATAGGACCATCCTTTGCATGCTTACAAGCATGACTTAGACTCATTGTTTTATGTGTGTGAATTGTTTGTTTGACTTTGGTTTGGAATGTTAGTTGATTTTGTGTTTGCTTGATTGACTTGTAGTGAAGTTAGAGAAGTGTGAGACTAGCAAGAATAAGGAGTGAACCATCATTCCCTACCAAAAAGGCAAGTTGCACTATCATACAAAAGTCCTACTATTTTTCATTATACTTAATGGATTTTGAAAACATGCATGAAAACCATTTTATATTTATGCTATGCTAAATCCTAATAGGATTCCCTCACCTTACTTAGTGAAAACCTTGTAGTTGTACATGCTTAGCCATGCTATATTTTGAAAAGAGATACATGTTGAGATTTTACAAAGTTGAGAAAAGGATTTGTTTTATATAATAAAACAAGGACTCAATGAACCACCTAGGTGGAGGATACTTTAAGTTTTGGAGAAGGTGGCAACAAAAGGAGCCATGACTATGGTAATCTCTTTGTGTTGTGCTCCAAAAGAAAACCCACCTAGGAAACTTAGAGATTGAACATGCTTCTCCAATTGTGGCTTTCGTGTGCAACCACATGCTATTATGGCTCTGGCTTAGTCAATTACATTAGGAAGACCCATACATTGTCTTTAGTTACCAGACATGGGGATCTGGAATGCTTCATGGGGGCTAAAGACAAGCTAGCAATGGTGTATGGGAGGACCTTTTGGAAAGACTTCGTCACACTCTCAATCTGCCAGTATTCCATCTTGGTGAGTACTAATCCAGCGGCCACTGGTGGCAACAAGATGATAGTGGGACATGTGGGTAAAGTGTACAACTTCTGCAGAAGATAATAAAATCTAAGTACTTAGCCGTGTCCCCGGTTATGGACAATACTGAGCAACTAAGGCCTGAAGCTATGGAAGATCTCGACATTCTAATTTCTAAAAGAAAACTTTTAAAACTTGATGCACTTGGAGTTACCAAGGAACTCAAGAGATTTTGACAAAACTTGATGCACTTGGAGTTACCAAGAAGCTCAAGAGATTTTGACAAAACTTGATGCATTTGGAGTTACTAAGGTGCTCAAGAGTTTTTTGACAAGGACCTGAACACTTGGGTTTTTACCAAGGAGTTCAAGAGATTTTTGAAAGGAGATTTGACAAAGGACCAAAAACCATTTTTGAAAAGATAGGATAAAATATTGCTTTATGCAAATGAGCCTGAAACTCCACTTAGCCAAATTTGCATGTAGTGATAGGATCCACCTATATTACACATAGAAGTGAAACTTGCCAATACAATTCAAATGTATTGACCCTTGTGGCTGTAACTTATTATGTTGCAGGTTTGATTGTTTTAGTGAAGATTGATTGATTAGGATTACAAAGTCTACAACCAACATCTGCCTGTGGCACTTTGAAGATGAAGGACCCATGACTATAGTTATTCCACTGCAATGTAATGTAATAGCCAAATGAGCTATGTATTGATGTAATAAAATTATGTTATTCCTGGTCATAAAGTTGTATTATGACCTTTGTTTCTTGATATCACATCTAAACTATGGATGCTAGCTATTGATCCAGGGACTAGCATTGTAAACACAGGGGGCTCAATCTTATTAAAGGTTGGGGACCTTACATCTTTCCACAAACCACACATGTTCAACCACTAGAGTCATTGCATGTGTGTTATTTCCACAAACCACACATGGGTTAACCACTAGAGTCATTGCATGTGTGTTCTTATACTAAAACCACAAACCAGTACTAGAGTCATTGCATGTGTGTGCTTATACTAAAACCACAAACCAATACTAGAGTCATTGCATGTGTGTTCTTTTCCACAAACCACACATGGATCCACCAGTGGTCATTGCATGTGTGTTCTTTCCACAAACCACATATGGATCAACCAGAGTCATTGCATGTGTGTTCTTTCCAAAAACCACACATGGATCAACCACTAGAGTCATTGCATGTTTGTTCTTATACTAAAACCACAAACCAGCACTACAGTCATTGCATGTGTGTTCTTTTCCACAAACCACATATGGATCCACCAGTGGTCATTGCATGTGTTTTATTTCCACAAACCACACATGGATCAACCACTAGAGTCATTGCATGTGTGTTCTTTCCACAAACCACATATGGATCAACCACTAGAGTCATTGCATGTGTGTTCTTATACTAAAACCAACACTAGAGTCATTGCATGTGTGTTCTTTTCACAAACCACACATTGATCAACCACTAGAGTCATTGCATGTGTGTTATTTCCACAAACAAACATGGATCAACCACTAGAGTCATTGCATGTGTGTTCTTTTGCACAAACCACACATGGATCCACCAGTGGTCATTGCATGTGTGTTCTTTTCCACAAACCACACATGGATCCACTAGTGGTCATTGCATGTGTGTTATTTCCACAAACCACACATGGATCAACCACTAGAGTCATTGCATGTGTGTTCTTTCCATAAACCACATATGGATCAACCACTAGAGTCCTTGCTTCTGTGTTCTTATACTAAAACCAACACTAGAGTCATTGCATGTGTGTTCTTTTCACAAACCACACATGGATCAACCACTAGAGTCATTGCATGTGTGTTATTTCCATAAACAAACATGGATCAACCACTAGAGTCATTGCATGTGTGTTCTTATATTAAAACCAACATGGATCCAGCAGCGGTCATTGCATGTGTGTTCTTTCCACAAACCACACATGGATCAACCACTAGAGTCATTGCATGTGTGTTATTTCCACAAAC
The DNA here is from genome assembly GCA_023614405.1 of Avena insularis. Taxonomy (NCBI): domain Eukaryota; kingdom Viridiplantae; phylum Streptophyta; class Magnoliopsida; order Poales; family Poaceae; genus Avena; species Avena insularis. The sequence goes on from JAJUPC010000768.1 coordinate 52,896, forward strand.
CACACATGGATTAACCACTAGAGTCATTGCATGTGTGTTCTTATAGTAAAACCACAAACCAGTACTAGAGTCATTGCATGTGTGTTCTTATACTAAAACCACAAACCAGTACTAGAGTCATTGCATGTGTGTTCTTTTCCACAAACCACACATGGATCCACCAGTGGTCATTGCATGTGTGTTCTTTCCACAAACCACATATGGATCAACCAGAGTCATTGCATGTGTGTTCTTTCCACAAACCACACATGGATCAACCACTAGAGTCATTGCATGTTTGTTCTTATACTAAAACCACAAACCAGCACTAGAGTCATTGCATGTGTGTTCTTTTCCACAAACCACACATGGATCCACCAGTGGTCATTGCATGTGTGTTATTTCCACAAACCACACATGGATCAACCACTAGAGTCATTGCATGTGTGTTCTTTCCACAAACCACATATGGATCAACCACTAGAGTCATTGCATGTGTGTTCTTATTATACTAAAACCAACACTAGAGTCATTGCATGTGTGTTCTTTTCACAAACCACACATGGATCAACCACTAGAGTCATTGAATGTGTGTTATTTCCACAAACAAACATGGATCAACCACTAGAGTCATTGCATGTGTGTTATTTCCACAAACAAACATGGATCAACCACTAGAGTCATTGCATGTGTGTTCTTTTCCACAAACCACACATGGATCCACCAGTGGTCATTGCATGTGTGTTCTTTTCCACAAACCACACATGGATCCACCAGTGGGCATTGCATGTGTGTTCTTTCCACAAACCACACATGGATCAACCACTAGAGTCATTGCATGTGTGTTCTTTTCTACAAACAACTTATGGATCAACCAGTGGTCATTGCATGTGTGTTCTTTCCACAAACCACATGTGGACCCATTACAGTCATTGCATGTGTGTTATTTCCACAAACGACACATGGATCAACCACTAGAGTCATTGCATGTGTGTTCTTATACTAAAACCAACACTAGAGTCATTGCATGTGTGTTCTTTTCACAAACCACACATGGATCAACCACTAGAGTCATTGCATGTGTGTTCATTTCACAAACCACACATGGATCAACCACTAGAGTCATTGCATGTTTGTTCTTATACTAAAACCACAAACCAGCACTAGAGTCATTGCATGTCTGTTCTTTTACACAAACCACACATGCATCCACCAGTGGTCATTTCATGTGTGTTCTTTCCACAAACCACACATGGATCAACCAGAGTCATTGCGTGTGTGTTCTTTCAAAAAACCACACATGTGGACCCACCAGTGGTCATTGCATGTGTGTTATTTCCACAAACCACACATGGATCAACCACTAGAGTCATTACATGTGTGTTCTTGCCACAAACCACATATGGATCAACCACTAGAGTCATTTCATGTGTGTTCTTATACTAAAACCAATAGTAGAGTCATTGCATGTGTGTTCTTTTCACAAACAAACATGGATCAACCACTAGAGTCATTGCATGTGTGTTATTTCCACAAACAAACATGGATCAACCACTAGAGTCATTGCATGTGTGTTCTTATACTAAAAACAACATGGATCCACCAGTGGTCATTGCACGTGTGTTCTTTCCACAAACCACACATGGATCAACCACTAGAGTCATTGCATGTGTGTTATTTCCACAAACCAGACATGGATTAACCACTAGATTCATTGCATGTGTGTTCTTATACTAAAACCACAAACCAGTATTAGAGTCATTGCATGTGTGTTCTTATACTAAAACCAAAAACCAGTACTAGAGTCATTGCATGTGTGTTCTTATACTAAAACCACAAACCAGTACTAGAGTCATTCCATGTGTGTTCTTTTCCACAAACCACACATGGATCCACCAGTGGTCATTTCATGTGTGTTCTTTCCACAAACCACATATGGATCAACCAGAGTCATTGCATGTGTGTTCTTTCCACAAACCACACATGGATCAACCACTAGAGTCATTGCATGTTTGTTCTTATACTAAAACCACAAACCAGCACTAGAGTCATTGCATGTGTGTTCTTTTCCACAAACCACACAAGGATCCACCAGTGGTCATTGCATGTGTGTTATTTCCACAAACCACACATGGATCAACCACTAGAGTCATTGCATGTGTGTTCTTTCCACAAACCACATATGGATCAACCACTAGAGTCATTGCATGTGTGTTCTTATTATACTAAAACCAACACTAGAGTCATTGCATCTGTGTTCTTTTCACAAACCACACATGGATCAACCACTAGAGTCATTGAATGTGTGTTATTTCCACAAACAAACTTGGATCAACCACTATAGTCATTGCATGTGTGTTATTTCCACAAACAAACATGGATCAACCACTAGAGTCATTGCATGTGTGTTCTTTTCCACAAACCACACATGGATCCACCAGTGGTCATTGCATGTGTGTTCTTTTCCACAAACCAGTACTAGAGTCATTGCATGTGTGTTCTTTCCACAAAACCACTTATGGATCAACCACTAGAGTCATTGCATGTGTGTTCTTTTTATACTAAAACCAACACTAGATTCATTGGATCTGTGTTCTTTCACAAACCACACATGGATCAACCACTAGAGTCATTGAATGTGTGTTATTTCCACAAACAAACATGGATCAACCACTAGAGTCATTGCATGTGTGTTATTTCCACAACAAACATGGATCAACCACTAGAGTCATTGCATGTGTGTTCTTTTCCACAAACCACACATGGATCCACCAGTGGTCATTGCATGTGTGTTCTTTTCCACAAACCACACATGGATCCACCACTAGATTCATTGCATGTGTGTTCTTATACTAAAACCAACATGGATCCACCAGTGGTCATCCCATGTGTGTTCTTTCCACAAACCACACATGGATCAACCACAAGAGTCATTACATGTGCGTTCTTATACTAAAACCACAAACCAGTACTAGAGTCATTGCATGTGTGTTCTTTTCCACGAACAAGACATGGATCCACTAGTGGTCATTGCATGTGTGTTCTTTCCACAAACCACATATGGATCAATCAGAGTCATTGCATGTGTGTTCTTTCCACAAACCGCACATGGATCAACCACTAGAGTCATTGCATGTTTGTTCTTATACTAAAACCACAAACCAGCACTAGAGTCATTGCATGTCTATTCTTTTCCACAAACCACACATGCATCCACCAGTGGTAATTTCATGTGTGTTCTTTCCACAAACCACACATGGATCAACCAGAGTCATTGCGTGTGTGTTCTTTCCAAAAACCACACATGTGGACCCACCAGTGGTCATTGCATGTGTGTTATTTCCACAAACCACACATGGATCAACCACTAGAGTCATTACATGTGTGTTCCTGCCACAAACCACATATGGATCAACCACTAGAGTCATTTCATGTGTGTTCTTATACTAAAACCAATAGTAGAGTCATTGCATGTGTGTTCTTTTCACAAACAAACATGGATCAACCACTAGAGTCATTGCATGTGTGTTCTTTTCACAAACAAACATGGATCAACCACTAGAGTCATTGCATGTGTGTTATTTCCACAAACAAACATGGATCAACCACTAGAGTCATTGCATGTGTGTTCTTATACTAAAAACAACATGGATCCACCAGTGGTCATTGCATGTGTGTTCTTTCCACAAACCACACATGGATCAACCACTAGAGTCATTGCATGTGTGTTATTTCCACAAAGCAGACATGGATTAACCACTAGATTCATTGCATGTGTGTTCTTATACTAAAACCACAAACCAGTATTAGAGTCATTGCATGTGTGTTCTATTACTAAAACCACAAACCATTACTAGAGTCATTGCATGTGTGTTCTTTTCCACAAACCACACATGGATCCACCAGTGGTCATTTCATGTGTGTTCTTTCCACAAACCACATATGGATCAACCAGAGTCCTTGCATGTGTGTTCTTTCCACAAACCACACATGGATCAACCACTAGAGTCATTGCATGTTTGTTCTTATACTAAAACCACAAACCAGTACTAGAGTCATTGCATGTGTGTTCTTTTCCACAAACCACACATGGATCCACCAGTGGTCATTGCATGTGTGTTATTTCCACAAACCACACATGGATCAACCACTAGAGTCATTGCATGTGTGTTCTTTCCACAAACCACATATGGATCAACCACTAGATTCATTGCATGTGTGTTCTTATTATACTAAAACCAACACTAGAGTCATTGCATCTGTGTTCTTTTCACAAACCACACATGGATCAACCACTAGAGTCATTGAATGTGTGTTATTTCCACAAACAAACATGGATCAACCACTAGAGTCATTGCATGTGTGTTATTTCCACAAACAAACATGGATCAACCACTAGAGTCATTGCATGTGTGTTCTTTTCCACAAACCACACATGGATCCACCAGTGGTCATTGCATGTGTGTTCTTTTCCACAAACCAGTACTAGAGTCATTGCATGTGTGTTCTTTCCACAAAACCACATATGGATCAACCACTAGAGTCATTGCATGTGTGTTCTTATTATACTAAAACCAACACTAGATTCATTGGATCTGTGTTCTTTCACAAACCACACATGGATCAACCACTAGAGTCATTGAATGTGTGTTATTTCCACAAACAAACATGGATCAACCACTAGAGTCATTGCATGTGTGTTATTTCCACAACAAACATGGATCAACCACTAGAGTCATTGCATATGTGTTCTTTTCCACAAACCACACATGGATCCACCAGTGGTGATTGCATGTGTGTTCTTTTCCACAAACCACACATGGATCCACCACTAGATTCATTGCATGTGTGTTCTTATACTAAAACCAACATGGATCCACCAGTGGTCATCGCATGTGTGTTTTTTCCACAAACCACACATGGATCAACCACTAGAGTCATTACATGTGCGTTCTTATACTAAAACCACAAACCAGTACTAGAGTCATTGCATGTGTGTTCTTTTCCACGAACAAGACATGGATCCACTAGTGGTCATTGCATGTGTGTTCTTTCCGCAAACCACATATGGATCAACCAGAGTCATTGCATGTGTGTTATTTCCACAAACCACACATGGATCAACCACTAGAGTCATTGCATGTTTGTTATTATACTAAAACCAACACTAGAGTCATTGCATGTGTGTTCTTTTCACAAACCACACCTGGATCAACCACTAGAGTCATTGCATGTGTGTTATTTCCACAAACAAACATGGATCAACCACTAGAGTCATTGCATGTGTGTTCTTATACTAAAACCAACATGGATCCACCAGCGGTCATTGCATGTGTGTTCTTTCCACAAACCACACATGGATCAACCACTAGAGTCATTGCATGTGTGTTATTTCCACAAACCACACATGGATTAACCACTAGAGTCATTGCATGTGTGTTCTTATAGTAAAACCACAAACCAGTACTAGAGTCATTGCATGTTTGTTCTTATACTAAAACCACAAACCAGCACTAGATTCATTGCATGTCTATTCTTTTCCACAAACCACACATGCATCCACCAGTGGTCATTTCATGTGTGTTCTTTCCACAAACCACACATGGATCAACCAGAGTCATTGCGTGTGTGTTCTTTCCAAAAACCACACATGTGGACCCACCAGTGGTCATTGCATGTGTGTTATTTCCACAAACCACACATGGATCAACCACTAGAGTCATTACATGTGTGTTCTTGCCACAAACCACATATGGATCAACCACTAGAGTCATTTCATGTGTGTTCTTATACTAAAACCAATAGTAGAGTCATTGCATGTGTGTTCTTTTCACAAACAAAAATGGATCAACCACTAGAGTCATTGCATGTGTGTTATTTCCACAAACAAACATGGATCAACCACTAGAGTCAATGCATGTGTGTTCTTATACTAAAAACAACATGGATCAACCAGTGGTCATTGCATGTGTGTTCTTTCCATAAACCACACATGGATCAACCACTAGAGTCATTGCATGTGTGTTATTTCCACAAACCAGACATGGATTAACCACTAGAGTCATTGCATGTGTGTTCTTATACTAAAACCACAAACCAGTACTAGAGTCATTGCATGTGTGTTCTTTTCCACAAACCACACATGGATCCACCAGTGGTCATTGCATGTGTGTTCTTTCCACAAACCACATATGGATCAACGAGAGTCATTGCATGTGTGTTCTTTCCACAAACCACACATAGATCAACCACTAGAGTCATTGCATGTTTGTTCTCATACTAAAACCACAAACCAGCACTAGAGTCATTGCATGTGTGTTCTTTTCCACAAACCACACATGGATCCATCAGTGGTCATTGCATGTGTGTTATTTCCACAAACCACACATGGATCAACCACTAGAGTCATTGCATGTGTGTTCTTTTCACAAACCACATATTGATCAACCACTAGAGTCATTGCATGTGTGTTCTTATTATACAAAAACCAACACTAGAGTCATTGCATCTGTGTTCTTTTCACAAACCACACATGGATCAACAACTAGAGTCATTGAATGTGTATTATTTCCACAAACAAACATGGATCAACCACTAGAGTCATTGCATGTGTGTTATTTCCACAAACAAACATGGATCAACCACTAGAGTCATTGCATGTGTGTTCTTTTCCACAAACCACACATGGATCCACCAGTGGTCATTGCATGTGTGTTCTTTTCCACAAACCAGTACTAGAGTGATTGCATGTGTGATCTTTCCACAAACCACATATGGATCAACCACTAGAGTCATTTCATGTGTGTTCTTATTATACTAAAACCAACACTAGAGTCATTGCATCTGTGTTCTTTTCACAAACCACACATGGATCAACCACTAGAGTGATTGAATGTGTGTTATTTCCACAAACAAACATGGATCAACCACTAGAGTCATTGCATGTGTGTTATTTCCACAAACAAACATGGATCAACCACTAGAGTCATTGCATGTGTGTTCTTTTCCACAAACCACACATGGATCCACTAGTGGTCATTGCATGTGTTTTCCTTTCCACAAACCAGTACTAGAGTCATTGCATGTGTGTTCTTTTCCACAAAATGCACAAACCAGTACTGGAGTCATCGCATGTGTGTTCTTACACTAAACCCAACATGGTTCCACCATTGGTCATTGCATGTGTGTTCTTATACTAAAACCAACACTAGAGTCATTGCAGGTGTGTTCTTTTCACAAACCACACATGGATCAACCACTAGAGTCATTGAATGTGTGTTATTTACACAAACAAACATGGATCAACCACTAGAGTCATTGCATGTGTGTTTTTTTCCACAAACCACGCATGGATCCACCAGTGGTCATTGCATGTGTGTCCTTTTCCACACACCACACATGGATCCACCAGTGGTCATTGCATGTGTGTTCTTTCCACAAACCACACATGGATCAACCACTAGAGTCATTGCATGTGTGTTATTTTACACAAACAACTTATGGATCAACAAGTGGTCATTGCATGTGTGTTCTTTCCACAAACCACATGTGGACCCATTACAGTCATTGCATGTGTGTTATTTCCACAAACGACACATGGATCAACCACTAGAGCCATTGCATGTGTGTTCTTATACTAAAACCAACACTAGAGTCATTGCATGTGTGTTCTTTTCATAAACCACACATGGATCAACCACTAGAGTCATTGCATGTGTGTTATTTCCACAAACAAACATGGATACACCACTAGAGTCATTGCATGTGTGTTATTTCCACAAACAAACATGGATACACCACTAGAGTCATTGCATGTCTGTTCTTATACTAAAACCAACATGGATCAACCACTGGTCATTGCATGTGTGTTCTTTCCACAAACCACACATGGATCAACCACTAGAGTCATTGCATGTGTGTTATTCACACAAACCACACATGGATCAACCACTAGATTCATTGCATGTGTGTTCTTATACTAAAACCAACACTAGAGTCATTGCATGTGTCTTCTTTTCACAAACCACACATGGAACAACCACTAGAGCCATTGCATGTGTGTTATTTCCACAAACAAACATGGATCAACCACTAGAGTCATTGCATGTCTGTTCTTATACTAAAACCAACATGGATCCACCAGTGGTCATTGCATGTGTGTTCTTTCCACAAACCACACATGGATCAACCACTAGAGTCATGTGTGTTCTTATACTAAAACCACAAACTAGTACTAGAGTCATTGCATGTGTGTTCTTTTCCACAAACCACACATGGATCCACCAGTGGTCATTTCATGTGTGTTCTTTCCACAAACCACATATGGATCAACCAGAGTAATTGCATGTGTGTTCTTTCCACAAACCACACATGGATCAACCACTAGAGTCATTGCATGTTTGTTCTTATACTAAAACCACAAACCAACACTAGAGTCATTGCATGTGTGTTCTTTTCCACAAACCACACATGGATCCACCAGTGGTCATTGCATGTGTTATTTCCACAAACCACACATGGATCAACCACTAGAGTCATTGCATGTGTGTTCTTTCCACAAACCACATATGGATCAACCACTAGAGTCATTGCATGTGTGTTCTTATTATACTAAAACCAACACTAGAGTCATTGCATCTGTGTTCTTTTCACAAACCACACATGGATCAACCACTAGAGTCATTGAATGTGTGTTATTTCCACAAACAAACATGGATCAACCACTAGAGTCATTGCATGTGTGTTATTTCCACAAACAAACATGGATCAACCACTAGAGTCATTGAATGTGTGTTCTTTTCCACCAACCACACATGGATCCACCAGTGGTCATTGCATGTGTGTTCTTTTCCACAAACCAGTACTAGAGTCATTGCATGTGTGTTCTTTCCACAAACCACATATGGATCAACCACTAGAGTCATTGCACGTGTGTTCTTATTATACTAAAACCAACACTAGAGTCATTGGATCTGTGTTCTTTTCACAAACCACACATGGATCAACCACTAGAGTCATTGAATGTGTGTTATTTCCACAAACAAACATGGATCAACCACTAGAGTCATTGCATGTGTGTTATTTCCACAAACAAACATGGATCAACCACTAGAGTCATTGCATGTGTGTTCTTTTCCACAAACCACACATGGATCCACCAGTGGTCATTGCATGTGTGTTCTTTTCCACAAACCAGTACTAGAGTCATTGCATGTGTGTTCTTTTCCACAAAATGCACAAACCAGTACTAGAGTCATCGCATGTGTGTTCTTACACTAAAGCCAACATGGTTCCACCAGTGGTCATTGTATGTGTGTTCTTATACTAAAACCAACACTAGAGTCATTGCAGGTGTGTTCTTTTCACAAACCACACATGGATCAACCACTAGAGTCATTGCATGTGTGTTATTTCCACAAACAAACATGGATCAACCACTAGAGTCATTGGATGTGTGTTCTTTTCCACAAACCACGCATGGATCCACCAGTGGTCATTGCATGTGTGTTCTTTTCCACACACCACACATGGATCCACCAGTGGTCATTGCATGTGTGTTCTTTTCCACAAACAACTTATGGATCAACAAGTGGTCATTGCATGTGTGTTCTTTCCACAAACCACATGTGGACCCATTACAGTCATTGCATGTGTGTTATTTCCACAAACGACACATGGATCAACCACTAGAGTCATTGCATGTGTGTTCTTATACTAAAACCAACACTAGAGTCATTGCATGTGTGTTCTTTTCACAAACCACACATGGATCAACCACTAGAGTCATTGCATGCGTGTTATTTTCACAAACAAACATGGATACACCACTAGAGTCATTGCATGTCTGTTCTTATACTAAAACCAACATGGATCCACCAGTGGTCATTGCATGTGTGTTCTTTCCACAAACCGCACATGGATCAACCACTAGAGTCATTGCATGTGTGTTATTCACACAAACCACACATGGATCAACCACTAGATTCATTGCATGTGTGTTCTTATACTAAAACCACAAACCAGTACTAGAGTCATTGCATGTGTGTTCTTATACTAAAACCACAAACCAGTACTAGAGTCATTGCATGTGTGTTCTTTTCCACAAACCACACATGGATCCACCAGTGGTCATTGCATGTGTGTTCTTTCCACAAACCACATATGGATCAACCAGAGTCATTGCATGTGTGTTCTTTCCACAAACAAACATGGATCAACCACTAGAGTCATTGCATCTGTGTTCTTTTCCACAAACCACAGATGGATCCACCAGTGGTCATTGCATGTGTGTTCTTTTCCACAAACCACACATGGATCCACCAGTGGTCATTGCATGTGTGTTCTTTCCACAAACCACACATGGATCAACCACTAAAGTCAATGCATGTGTGTTCGTTTCCACAAACAACTTATGGATCAACCAGTGGTCATTGCATGTGTGTTCTTTCCACAAACCACATGTGAACCCATTACAGTCATTGCATGTGTGTTATTTCCAAAATGACACATGGATCAACCACTAGAGTCATTGCATGTGTGTTCTTATACTAAAACCAACACTAGAGTCATTGCATGTGTCTTCTTTTCACAAACCACACATGGAACAACCACTAGAGTCATTGCATGTGTGTTATTTCCACAAACAAACATGGATCAACCACTAGAGTCATTGCATGTCTGTTCTTATACTAAAACCAACATGGATCCACCAGTGGTCATTGCATGTGTGTTCTTTCCACAAACCACACATGGATCAACCACTAGAGTCATTGCATGTGTGTTCTTATACTAAAACCACAAACCAGTACAAGAGTCATTGCATGTGTGTTCTTTTCCACAAACCACACATGGATCCACCAGTGGTCATTGCATGTGTGTTCTTTCCACAAACCACATATGGATCAACCAGAGTCATTGCATGTGTGTTATTTCCACAAACCACACATGGATCAACCACTAGAGTCATTGCATGTTTGTTCTTATACTAAAACCACAAACCAGCACTAGAGTCATTGCATTTGTGTTCTTTTCCACAAACCACACATGGATCCACCAGTGGTCATTGCATGTGTGTTATTTCCACAAACCACACATGGATCAACCACTAGAGTCACTGCATGTGTGTTCTTTCCACAAACCACATATGGATAAACCACTAGAGTCATTGCATGTGTGTTCTTATACTAAATCCAACACTAGAGTCATTGCATGTGTGTTCTTATACTAAAACAAACACTAGAGTCATTGCATGTGTGTTCTTTTCACAAACCACACATGGATCAACCACTAGAGTCATTGCATGTGTGTTATTTCCACAAACAAACATGGATCAACCACTAGAGTCATTGCATGTGTGTTCTTATACTAAAACCAACATGGATCCATCAGTGGTCATTGCATGTGTGTTCTTTCCACAAACCACACATGGATCAACCACTAGAGTCATTGCATGCGTGATATTTCCACAAACCACAAATGGATCAACCACTAGAGTCATTGCATGTGTGTTCTTATAATAAAACCACAAACCAGTACTAGAGTCATTGCATGTGTGTTCTTATACTAAAACCACAAACCAGTACTAGAGTCATTGCATGTGTGTTCTTTTCCACAAACCACACATGGATCCACCAGTGGTCATTGCATGTGTGTTCTTTTCCACAAACCACACATGGATCCACCAGTGGTCATTGCATGTGTGTTCTTTCCACAAACCACACATGGATCAACCACTAGAGTCATTGCATATTGTACTTATACTAAAACCATAAACCAGCACTAGAGTCATTTCATGTGTGTTCTTTTCCACAAACCACACATGGATCCACCAGTGGTCATTGCATGTGTGTTCTTATACTAAAACCAACACTAGAGTCATTGCATGTGTGTTCTTTTCACAAACCACACATGGATCAACCACTAGAGTCATTGCATGTGTGTTATTTCCACAAACAAACATGGATCAACCTATAGAGTCATTGCATGTCTGTTCTTATACTAAAACCAACATGGATCCACCAGTGGTCATTGCATGTGTGTTCTTTCCACAAACCACACATGGATCAACCACTAGAGTCATTTCATGTGTGTTATTTCCACAAACCACACATGGATCAACCACTAGAGTCATTGCATGTGTGTTCTTATACTAAAACCACAAACCAGTACTAGAGTCATTGCATGTGTCTTCTTATACTAAAACCACAAACCAGTACTAGAGTCATTGCATGTGTGTTCTTTTCCACAAACCACACATGGATCCACCAGTGGTCATTGCATGTGTGTTCTTTTCCACAAACCACACATGGATCCACCAGTGGTCATTGCATGTGTGTTCTTTCCACAAACCACACAGGGATCAACCACTAGAGTCATTGCATGTGTTGTTCTTTTCCACAAACAACTTATGGATCAACCAGTGGTCATTGCATGTGTGTTCTTTCCACAAACCACATGTGGACCCATTACAGTCATTGCATGTGTGTTATTTTCACAAACGACACATGGATCAACCACTAGAGTCATTGCATGTGTGTTCGTTTCCACAAACAACTTATGGATGAACCAGTGGTCATTGCATGTGTGTTCTTTCCACAAACCACATGTGAACCCATTACAGTCATTGCATGTGCGTTATTTCCAAAAAAAACACATGGATCAACCACTAGAGTCATTGCATGTGTGTTCTTATACTAAAACCAACACTAGAGTCATTGCATGTGTCTTCTTTTCACAAACCACACATGGAACAACCACTAGAGTCATTGCATGTGTGTTATTTCCACAAACAAACATGGATCAACCACTAGAGTCATTGCATGTCTGTTCTTATACTAAAACCAACATGGATCCACCAGTGGTCATTGCATGTGTGTTCTTTCCACAAACCACACATGGATCAACCACTAGAGTCATGTGTGTTCTTATACTAAAACCACAAACTAGTACTAGAGACATTGCATGTGTGTTCTTTTCCACAAACCACACATGGATCCACCAGTGGTCATTTCATGTGTGTTCTTTCCACAAACCACATATGGATCAACCAGAGTAATTGCATGTGTGTTCTTTCCACAAACCACACATGGATCAACCACTAGAGTCATTGCATGTTTGTTCTTATACTAAAACCACAAACCAACACTAGAGTCATTGCATGTGTGTTCTTTTCCACAAACCACACATGGATCCACCAGTGGTCATTGCATGTGTGTTATTTCCACAAACCACACATGGATCAACCACTAGAGTCATTGCATGTGTGTTCTTTCCACAAACCACATATGGATCAACCACTAGAGTCATTGCATGTGTGTTCTTATTATACTAAAACCAACACTAGAGTCATTGCATGTGTGTTCTTTTCACAAACCACACATGGATCAACCACTAGAGTCATTGAATGTGTTATTTCCACAGACGAACATGGATCAACCACTAGAGTCATTGCATGTGTGTTATTTCCACAAACAAACATGGATCAACCACTAGAGTCATTGAATGTGTGTTCTTTTCCACCAACCACACATGGATCCACCAGTGGTCATTGCATGTGTGTTCTTTTCCACAAACCAGTACTAGAGTCATTGCATGTGTGTTCTTTCCACAAACCACATATGGATCAACCACTAGAGTCATTGCATGTGTGTTCTTATTATACTAAAACCAACACTAGAGTCATTGGATCTGTGTTCTTTTCACAAACCACACATGGATCAACCACTAGAGTCATTGAATGTGTGTTATTTCCACAAACAAACATGGATCAACCACTAGAGTCATTGCATGTGTGTTATTTCCACAAACAAACATGGATCAACCACTAGAGTCATTGCATGTGTGTTCTTTTCCACAAACCACACATGGATCCACCAGTGGTCATTGCATGTGTGTTCTTTCCACAAACCAGTACTAGAGTCATTGCATGTGTGTTCTTTCCACAAAATGCACAAACCAGTACTAGAGTCATCGCATGTGTGTTCTTACACTAAAGCCAACATGGTTCCACCAGTGGTCATTGTATGTGTGTTCTTATACTAAAACCAACACTAGAGTCATTGCAGGTGTGTTCTTTTCACAAACCACACATGGATCAACCACTAGAGTCATTGCATGTGTGTTATTTCCACAAACAAACATGGATCAACCACTAGAGTCATTGGATGTGTGTTCTTTTCCACAAACCACGCATGGATCCACCAGTGGTCATTGCATGTGTGTTCTTTTCCACACACCACACATGGATCCACCAGTGGTCATTGCATGTGTGTTCTTTTCCACAAACAACTTATGGATCAACAAGTGGTCATTGCATGTGTGTTCTTTCCACAAACCACATGTGGACCCATTACAGTCATTGCATGTGTGTTATTTCCACAAACGACACATGGATCAACCACTAGAGCCATTGCATGTGTGTTCTTATACTAAAACCAACACTAGAGTCATTGCATGTGTGTTCTTTTCACAAACCACACATGGATCAACCACTAGAGTCATTGCATGCGTGTTATTTTCACAAACAAACATGGATACACCACTAGAGTCATTGCATGTCTGTTCTTATACTAAAACCAACATGGATCCACCAGTGGTCATTGCATGTGTGTTCTTTCCACAAACCGCACATGGATCAACCACTAGAGTCATTGCATGTGTGTTATTCACACAAACCACACATGGATCAACCACTAGATTCATTGCATGTGTGTTCTTATACTAAAACCACAAACCAGTACTAGAGTCATTGCATGTGTGTTCTTATACTAAAACCACAAACCAGTACTAGAGTCATTGCATGTGTGTTCTTTTCCACAAACCACACATGGATCCACCAGTGGTCATTGCATGTATGTTCTTTCCACAAACCACATATGGATCAACCAGAGTCATTGCATGTGTGTTCTTTCCACAAACAAACATGGATCAACCACTAGAGTCATTGCATCTGTGTTCTTTTCCACAAACCACATGTATCCACCAGTGGTAATTGCATGTGTTTTCTTTTCCACAAACCACACATGGATCCACCAGTGGTCATTGCATGTGTGTTCTTTCCACAAACCACACATGGATCAACCACTAGAGTCAATGCATGTGTGTTCGTTTCCACAAACAACTTATGGATCAACCAGTGGTCATTGCATGTGTGTTCTTTCCACAAACCACATGTGAACCCATTACAGTCATTGCATGTGTGTTATTTCCAAAATGACACATGGATCAACCACTAGAGTCATTGCATGTGTGTTCTTATACTAAAACCAACACTAGAGTCATTGCATGTGTCTTCTTTTCACAAACCACACATGGAACAACCACTAGAGTCATTGCATGTGTGTTATTTCCACAAACAAACATGGATCAACCACTAGAGTCATTGCATGTCTGTTCTTATACTAAAACCAACATGGATCCACCAGTGGTCATTGCATGTGTGTTCTTTCCACAAACCACACATGGATCAACCACTAGAGTCATTGCATGTGTGTTCTTATACTAAAACCACAAACCAGTACTAGAGTCATTGCATGTGTGTTCTTTTCCACAAACCACACATGGATCCACCAGTGGTCATTGCATGTGTGTTCTTTCCACAAACCACATATGGATCAACCAGAGTCATTGCATGTGTGTTCTTTCCACAAACCACACATGGATCAACCACTAGAGTCATTGCATGTTTGTTCTTATACTAAAACCACAAACCAGCACTAGAGTCATTGCATTTGTGTTCTTTTCCACAAACCACACATGGATCCACCAGTGGTCATTGCATGTGTGTTATTTCCACAAACCACACATGGATCAACCACTAGAGTCACTGCATGTGTGTTCTTTCCACAAACCACATATGGATAAACCACTAGAGTCATTGCATGTGTGTTCTTATACTAAATCCAACACTAGAGTCATTGCATGTGTGTTCTTATACTAAAACAAACACTAGAGTCATTGCATGTGTGTTCTTTTCACAAACCACACATGGATCAACCACTAGAGTCATTGCATGTGTGTTATTTCCACAAACAAACATGGATCAACCACTAGAGTCATTGCATGTGTGTTCTTATACTAAAACCAACATGGATCCATCAGTGGTCATTGCATGTGTGTTCTTTCCACAAACCACACATGGATCAACCACTAGAGTCATTGCATGCGTGATATTTCCACAAACCACAAATGGATCAACCACTAGAGTCATTGCATGTGTGTTCTTATAATAAAACCACAAACCAGTACTAGAGTCATTGCATGTGTGTTCTTATACTAAAACCACAAACCAGTACTAGAGTCATTGCATGTGTGTTCTTTTCCACAAACCACACATGGATCCACCACTATAGTCATTCCATGTGTGTTCTTTCCACAAACCACACATGGATCCACCAGTGGTCATTGCATGTGTGTTCTTTCCACAAACCACACATGGATCAACCACTAGAGTCATTGCATATTGTACTTATACTAAAACCATAAACCAGCACTAGAGTCATTTCATGTGTGTTCTTTTCCACAAACCACACATGGATCCACCAGTGGTCATTGCATGTGTGTTCTTATACTAAAACCAACACTAGAGTCATTGCATGTGTGTTCTTTTCACAAACCACACATGGATCAACCACTAGAGTCATTGCATGTGTGTTATTTCCACAAACAAACATGGATCAACCTATAGAGTCATTGCATGTCTGTTCTTATACTAAAACCAACATGGATCCACCAGTGGTCATTGCATGTATGTTCTTTCCACAAACCACACATGGATCAACCACTAGAGTCATTTCATGTGTGTTATTTCCACAAACCACACATGGATCAACCAGTAGAGTCATTGCATGTGTGTTCTTATACTAAAACCACAAACCAGTACTAGAGTCATTGCATGTGTCTTCTTATACTAAAACCACAAACCAGTACTAGAGTCATTGCATGTGTGTTCTTTTCCACAAACCACACATGGATCTACCAGTGGTCATTGCATGTGTGTTCTTTTCCACAAACCACACATGGATCCACCAGTGGTCATTGCATGTGTGTTCTTTCCACAAACCACACAGGGATCAACCACTAGAGTCATTGCATATGTTGTTCTTTTCGACAAACAACTTATGGATCAACCAGTGGTCATTGCATGTGTGTTTTTTCCACAAACCACATGTGGACCCATTACAGTCATTGCATGTGTGTTATTTTCACAATCGACACATGGATCAACCACTAGAGTCATTGCATGTGTGTTCGTTTCCACAAACAACTTATGGATCAACCAGTGGTCATTGCATGTGTGTTCTTTCCACAAACCACATGTGAACCCATTACAGTCATTGCATGTGTGTTATTTCCAAAACGACACATGGACCAACCACTAGAGTCATTGCATGTGTGTTCTTATACTAAAACCAACACTAGAGTCATTGCATGTGTCTTCTTTTCACAAACCACACATGGAACAACCACTAGAGTCATTGCATGTGTGATATTTCCACAAACAAACATGGATCAACCACTAGAGTCATTGCATGTCTGTTCTTATACTAAAACCAACATGGATCCAACAGTGGTCATTGCATGTGTGTTCTTTCCACAAACCACACATGGATCAACCACTAGAGTCATTGCATGTGTGTTATACTAAAACCACAAACCAGTACTAGAGTCATTGCATGTGTGTTCTTATACTAAAACCACAAACCAGTACTAGAGTCATTGCATGTGTGTTCTTTTCCACAAACCACACATGGATCCACCAGTGGTCATTGCATGTGTGTTCTTTCCACAAACCAAAAATGGATCAACTAGAGTCATTGCATGTTTGTTCTTTCTACAAACCACACATGGATCAACCCCTAGAGTCATTGCATGTTTTTTCTTATACGAAAACCACAAACCTACCCTAGAGTCATTGCATTTGTGTTCTTTCCACACACCACACATTGATCAACCAGAGTCATTGCATGTGTGTTCTTTCCACAAACCACACATGGATCAACCACTAGAGTCATTGCATGTGTGTTCTTTTCCACAAACAACTTATGGATCAACAAGTGGTCATTGCATGTGTGTTCTTTCCACAAACCACATGTGGACCCATTACAGTCATTGCATGTGTGTTATTTCCACAAACGACACATGGATCAACCACTAGAGCCATTGCATGTGTGTTCTTATACTAAAACCAACACTAGAGTCATTGCATGTGTGTTCTTTTCACAAACCACACATGGATCAACCACTAGAGTCATTGCATGTGTGTTATTTCCACAAACAAACATGGATCAACCACTAGAGTCATTGCATGTGTGTTCTTTCCACAAACCACATGTGGACCCATTACAGTCATTGCATGTGTGTTATTTTCACAAACGACACATGGATCAACCACTAGAGTCATTGCATGTGTGTTCGTTTCCACAAACAACTTATGGATGAACCAGTGGTCATTGCATGTGTGTTCTTTCCACAAACCACATGTGAACCAATTACAGTCATTGCATGTGCGTTATTTCCAAAAAAACACATGGATCAACCACTAGAGTCATTGCATGTGTGTTCTTATACTAAAACCAACACTAGAGTCATTGCATGTGTCTTCTTTTCACAAACCACACATGGAACAACCACTAGAGTCATTGCATGTGTGTTATTTCCACAAACAAACATGGATCAACCACTAGAGTCATTGCATGTCTGTTCTTATACTAAAACCAACATGGATCCACCAGTGGTCATTGCATGTGTGTTCTTTCCAGAAACCACACATGGATCAACCACTAGAGTCATTGCATGTGTGTTCTTATACTAAAACCACAAACCAGTACGAGAGTCATTGCATGTGTGTTCTTATACTAAAACCACAAACCAGTACTAGAGTCATTGCATGTGTGTTCTTTTCCACAAACCACACATGGATCCACCAGTGGTCATTGCATGTGTGTTCTTTCCACAAACCACATATGGATCAACCAGAGTCATTGCATGTGTGTTCTTTCTACAAACCACACATGGATCAACCACTAGAGTCATTGCATGTTTGTTCTTATACTAAAACCACAAACCAGCACTAGAGTCATTGCATTTGTGTTATTTTCCACACACCACACATGGATCCACCAGTGGTCATTGCATGTGTGTTCTTTCCACAAACCACACATGGATCAACCACTAGAGTCATTGCATGTGTGTTCTTTTCCACAAACAACTTATGGATCAACAAGTGGTCATTGCATGTGTGTTCTTTCCACAAACCACATGTGGACCCATTACAGTCATTGCATGTGTGTTATTTCCACAAACGACACATGGATCAACCACTAGAGCCATTGCATGTGTGTTCTTATACTAAAACCAACACTAGAGTCATTGCATGTGTGTTCTTTTCACAAACCACACATGGATCAACCACTAGAGTCATTGCATGTGTGTTATTTCCACAAACAAACATGGATACACCACTAGAGTCATTGCATGTCTGTTCTTATACTAAAACCAACATGGATCAACCACTGGTCATTGCATGTGTGTTCTTTCCACAAACCACACATGGATCAACCACTAGAGTCATTGCATGTGTGTTCTTATACTAAAACCACAAACCAAACCACACATGGATCCACCAGTGGTCATTGCATGTGTGTTCTTTCCACAAACCACATGTGAACCCATTACAGTCATTGCATGTGTGTTATTTCCAAAAGGTCACATGGATCAACCACTAGAGTCATTGCATGTGTGTTCTTATACTAAAACCAACACTAGAGTCATTGCATGTGTGTTCTTTTCACAAACCACACATGGAACAACCACTAGAGTCATTGCATGTGTGTTATTTCCACAAACAAACATGGATCAACCACTAGAGTCATTGCATGTCTGTTCTTATACTAAAACCAACATGGATCCACCAGTGGTCATTGCATGTGTGTTCTTTCCACAAACCACACATGGATCAACCACTAGAGTCATTGCATGTGTGTTATTTCCACAAACCACACATGGATCAACCACTAGAGTCATTGCATGTGTGTTCTTTCCACAAACCACATATGGATAAACCACTAGAGTCATTGCATGTGTGTTCTTATACTAAAACCAACACTAGAGTCATTGCATGTGTGTTCTTATACTAAAACCAACACTAGAGTCATTGCATGTGTGTTCTTTTCACGAACCACACATGGATCAACCACTAGAGTCATTGCATGTGTGTTATTTCCACAAACAAACATGGATCAACCACTAGAGTCATTGCATGTGTGTTCTTATACTAAAACCAACATGGATCCACCAGTGGTCATTGCATGTGTGTTCTTTCCACAAACCACACATGGATCAACCACTAGAGTCATTGCATGTGTGTTCTTTCCACAAACCACAAATGGATCAACCACTAGAGTCATTGCATGTGTGTTCTTATACTAAAACCACAAACCAGTACTAGAGTCATTGCATGTGTGTTCTTATACTAAAACCACAAACCAGTACTAGAGTCATTGCATGTGTGTTCTTTTCCACAAACCACCCATGGATCCACGAGAGTCATTTGCATGTGTTGTTTCCACAAACCACATATGGATCAACCAGAGTCATTGCATGTGTGTTCTTTCCACAAACCACACATGGAGCAACCACTAGAGTCATTGCATGTTTGTACTTATACTAAAACCATAAACTAGCCCTAGAGTCATTTATGTGTGTTCTTTTCCACAAACCACACATGGATCCACCAGTGGTCATTGCATGTGTGTTCTTATACTAAAACCAACACTAGAGTCATTGCATGTGTGTTCTTTTCACAAACCACACATGGATCAACCACTAGAGTCATTGCATGTGTGTTATTTCCACAAACAAACATGGATCAACCACTAGAGTCATTGCATGTCTGTTCTTATACTAAAACCAACATGGATCCACCAGTGGTCATTGCATGTGTGTTCTTTCCACAAACCACACATGGATCAACCACTAGAGTCATTTCATGTGTGTTATTTCCACAAACCACACATGGATCAACCACTAGAGTCATTGCATGTGTGTTCTTATACTAAAACCACAAACCAGTACTAGAGTCATTGCATGTGTGTTCTTATACTAAAACCACAAACCAGTACTAGAGTCATTGCATGTGTGTTCTTTTCCACAAACCACACATGGATCCACCAGTGGTCATTGCATGTGTGTTATTTTCCACAAACCACACATGGATCCACTAGTGGTCATTGCATGTGTGTTCTTTCCACAAACCACACATGGATCAACCACTAGAGTCATTGCATGTGTGTTCTTTTCCACAAACAACATATGGATCAACCAGTGGTCATTGCATGTGTGTTCTTTCCACAAACCACATGTGGACCCATTACAGTCATTGCATGTGTGTTATTTTCACAAACGACACATGGATCAACCACTAGAGTCATTGCATGTGTGTTCTTATAGTAAAACCAACACTAGAGTCATTGCATGTGTGTTCTTTTCACAAACCACACATGGATCAACCACTAGAGTCATTGCATGTGTGTTATTTCCAAAAAAAACATGGATCAACCACTAGAGTCATTGCATGTCTATTCTTATACTAAAACCAACATGGATGCACTAGTGGTCATTGCATGTGTGTTCTTTCCACAAACCACACATGGATCAACCACTAGAGACATTGCATGTGTGTTATTTCCACAAACTACACATGGATCAACCACGAGAGTCATTGCATGTGGTTTCTTATACTAAAACCACAAACCAGTTCTAGAGTCATTGCATGTGTGTTCTTATACTAAAACCACAAACCAATACTAGAGTCATTGCATGTGTGTTCTTTTCCACAAACCACACATGGATCCACCAGTGGTCATTGCATGTGTGTTCTTTCCACAAACCACATATGGATCAACCAGAGTCATTGCATGTGTGTTCTTTCCACAAACCACATATGGATCAACCACTAGAGTCATTGCATGTGTGTTCTTATACTAAAACCAACACTAGAGTCATTGCATGTGTGTTCTTTTCACAAACCACACATGGATCAACCACTAGAGTCATTGCATGTGTGTTCTTATACTAAAACCATAAACCAGCACTAGAGTCATTGCATGTGTGTTATTTCCACAAACCACACATGGATCAACCACTAGAGTCATTGCATGTGTGTTCTTATACTAAAACCAACACTAGAGTCATTGCATGTGTGTTCTTTTCACAAACCACACATGGATCAACCACTAGAGTCATTGCATGTGTGTTATTTCCACAAACAAACATGGATCAACCACTAGAGTCATTGCATGTCTGTTCTTATATTAAAACCAACATGGATCCACCAGTGGTCATTGCATGTGTGTTCTTTCCACAAACCACACATGGATCAACCACTAGAGTCATTTCATGTGTGTTATTTCCACAAACCACACATGGATCAACCACTAGAGTCATTGCATGTGTGTTCTTATACTAAAACCACAAACCAATACTAGAGTCATTGCATGTGTGTTCTTATACTAAAACCACAAACCAGTACTAGAGTCATTGCATGTGTGTTCTTTTCCACAAACCACACATGGATCCACCAGTGGTCATTGCATGTGTGTTCTTTCCACAAACAACACATGGATCAACCACTAGAGTCATTGCATGTGTGTTCTTTTCCACAAACAACTTATGGATCAACCAGTGGTCATTGCATGTGTGTTCTTTCCACAAACCACATGTGGACCCATTACAGTCATTGCATGTGTGTTATTTTCACAAACGACACATGGATCAACCACTAGAGTCATTGCATGTGTGTTCTTATACTAAAACCAACACTAGAGTCATTGCATGTGTGTTCTTTTCACAAACCACACATGGATCAACCACTAGAGTCATTGCATGTGTGTTATTTCCAAAAATACATGGATCAACCACTAGAGTCATTGCATGTCTATTCTTATACTAAAACCAACATGGATGCACTAGTGCTCATTGCATGTGTGTTCTTTCCACAAACCACACATGGATCAACCACTAGAGTCATTGCATGTGTGTTATTTCCACAAACCACACATGGATCAACCACTAGAGTCATTGCATGTGTGTTCTTGTACTAAAACCACAAACCAGTTCTAGAGTCATTGCATGTGTGTTCTTATAGTAAAACCACAAACCAGTACTAGAGTCATTGCATGTGTGTTCTTTTCCATAAACCACACATGGATCCACCAGTGGTCATTGCATGTGTGTTCTTTCCACAAACCACATATGGATCAACCAGAGTCATTGCATGTGTGTTTTTTCCACAAACAACATATGGATCAACCACTAGAGTCATTGCATGTGTGTTCTTATACTAAAACCAACACTAGAGTCATTGCATGTGTGTTCTTTTCACAAACCACACATGGATCAACCACTAGAGCCATTGCATGTGTGTTATTTCCACAAACAAACATGGATCAACCACTAGAGTCATTGCATGTGTGTTCTTATACTAAAACCAACATGGATCCACCAATGGTCATTGCATGTGTGTTCTTTCCACAAACACATGGATCAACCACTAGAGTCATTGCATGTGTGTTATTTCCACAAACCACACATGGATCAACCACTAGAGTCATTGCATGTGTGTTCTTATACTAAAACCACAAACTAGTACTAGAGTCATTGCATGTGTGTTCTTATACTAAAACCACAAACCAATACTAGAGTCATTGCATGTGTGTTCTTTTCCACAAACCACACATGGATCCACGAGTGGTCATTGCATGTGTGTTCTTTTCCACAAACCACACATGGATCCACCAGTGGTCATTGCATGTGTGTTCTTTCCACAAACCACACATGGATCAACCACTAGAGTCATTGCATGTGTGTTCTTTTTCACAAACCACACATGGATCCACCAGTGGTCATTGCATGTGTGTTATTTCCACAATACACACATGGATCAACTACTAGAGTCATTGCATGTGTGTTCTTTCCACAAACCACATATGGATCAACCACTAGAGTCATTGCATGTGTGTTCTTATTATACTAAACCCAACACTAGAATCATTGCATGTGTGTTCTTTTCACAAACCACACATGGATCAACCACTAGAGTCATTGCATGTGTGTTATTTCCACAAACAAACATGGATCAACCACTACAGTCATGGCATGTGTGTTATTTCCACAAACAAACATGGATCAACCACTAGAGGCATTGCATGTGTGTTCTTTTCCACAAACCACACATGGATCCACCAGTGGTCATTACATGTGTGTTCTTTTCCACAAACCACACACGGATCCACCAGTGGTCATTGCATGTGTGTTCTTTCCACAAACCACACATGGATCAACCACTAGAGTCATTGTATGTGTGTTATTTTCCACAAACAACTTATGGATCAACCAGTGGTCATTGCATGTGCGTTCTTTCCACAAACCACATGTGGACCCATTACAGTCATTGCATGTGTGTTATTTCCACAAACGACACATGGATCAACCACTAGAGTCATTACATTGGTGTTCTTATAATAAAACCAACACTAGATTCATTGCATGTGTGTTCTTTTCACAAACCACACATGGATCAACCACTAGAGTCATTGCATGTGTGTTATTTCCAAAAAAAACATGGATCAACCACTAGAGTCATTGCATGTCTGTTCTTATACTAAAACCAACATGGATGCACTAGTGGTCATTCCATGTGTGTTCTTTCCACAAACCACACATGGATCAACCACTAGAGTCATTGCATGTGTATTATTTCCACAAACCACACATGGATCAACCACTAGAGTCATTACATGTGTGTTCTTATACTAAAACCACAAACCAGTTCTAGAGTCATTGCATGTGTGTTCTTATACTAAAACCACAAACCAGTACTAGAGTCATTGCATGTGTGTTCTTTTCCACAAACCACACATGGATCCACCAGTGGTCATTGTATGTGTGTTCTTTTCCACAAACCACATATGGATCCACCAGTGGTCATTGCATGTGTGTTCTTTCCACAAACCACACATGGATCAACCACTAGATTCATTGCATGTGTGTTCTTTTCCACAAATAACTTATGGATCAACCAGTGGTCATTGCATGTGGGTTCTTTCCACAAACCACATGTGGACCCATTACAGTCATTGCATGTGTGTTATTTTAACAAACGACACATGGATCAACCACTAGAGTCATTGCATTGGTGTTCCTATAATAAAACCAACACTAGATTCATTGCATGTGTGTTCTTTTCACAAACCACACATGGATCAACCACTAGAGTCATTGCATGTGTGTTATTTTCAAAAAAAAACATGGATCATCCACTAGAGTCATTGGATGTCTGTTCTTATACTAAAACTAACATGGATGCACTAGTGGTCATTACATGTGTGTTCTTTCCACAAACCACACATGGATCAACCACTAGAGTCATTGCATGTGTGTTATTTCCACAAACCACACATGGATCAACCACTAGAGTCATTGCATGTGTGTTCTTATACTAAAACCACAAACCAGTTCTAGAGTCATTGCATGTGTGTTCTTATACTAAAACCACAAACCAGTACTAGAGTCATTGCATGTGTGTTCTTTTCCACAAACCACACATGGATCCACCAGTGGTCATTGCATGTGTGTTCTTTCCACAAACCACATATGGATCAACCAGAGTCATTGCATGTGTGTTCTTTCCACAAACCACATATGGATCAACCACTAGAGTCATTGCATGTGCGTTCTTATACTAAAACCAACACTAGAGTCATTGCATGTGTGTTCTTTTCACAAACCACACATGGATCAACCACTAGAGTCATTCATGTGTGTTATTTCCACAAACAAACATGGATCAACCACTAGAGTCATTGTATGTGTGTTCTTATACTAAAACCAACATGGATCCACCAGTGGTCATTGCATGTGTGTTCTTTCCACAAACACATGGATCAACCACTAGAGTCATTGCATGTGTGTTATTTCCACAAACCACACATGGATCCACCAGTGGTCATTGCATGTGTGTTCTTTCCACAAACCACATATGGATCAACCACTAGAGTCATTGCATGTGTGTTCTTATACTAAAACCAACACTAGAGTCATTGCATGTGTGTTCTTTTCACAAACCACACATGGATCAACCACTAGAGTCATTGCATGTGTGTTATTTCCACAAACAAACATGGATCAACCACTAGAGTCATTGCATGTGTGTTCTTATACTAAAACCAACATGGATCCACCAGTGTTCATTGCATGTGTGTTCTTTCCACAAACACATGGATCAACCACAAGAGTCATTGCATGTGTGTTATTTCCACAAACCACACATGGATCAACCACTAGAGTCATTGCATGTGTGTTCTTATACTAAAACCACAAACCAGTACTAGAGTCATTGCATGTGTGTTCTTACACTAAAACCACAAACCAGTACTAGAGTCATTGCATGTGTGTTCTTTTCCACAAACCACACATGGATCCACCAGTGGTCATTGTATGTGTGTTCTTTTCCACAAACCACATATGGATCCACCAGTGGTCATTGCATGTGTGTTCTTTCCACAAACCACACATGGATCAACCACTAGATTCATTGCATGTGTGTTCTTTTCCACAAATAACTTATGGATCAACCAGTGGTCATTGCATGTGGGTTCTTTCCACAAACCACATGTGGACCCATTACAGTCATTGCATGTGTGTTATTTCCACAAACCACACATGGATCAACCACTAGAGTCATTGCATGTCTGTTCTTATACTAAAACCAACATGGATGCACTAGTGGTCATTGCATGTGTGTTCTTTCCACAAACCACACATGGATCAACCACTAGAGTCATTGCATGTGTATTATTTCCACAAACCACACATGGATCAACCACTAGAGTCATTGCATGTGTGTTCTTATACTAAAACCACAAACCAGTTCTAGAGTCATTGCATGTGTGTTCTTTTCCACAAACCACACATGGATCCACCAGTGGTCATTGCATGTGTGTTCTTTCCACAAACCACATATGGATCAACCAGAGTCATTGCATGTGTGTTCTTTCCACAAACCACATATGGATCAACCACTAGAGTCATTGCATGTGCGTTCTTATACTAAAACCAACACTTGAGTCATTGCATGTGTGTTCTTTTCACAAACCACACATGGATCAACCACTAGAGTCATTCATGTGTGTTATTTCCACAAACAAACATGGATCAACCACTAGAGTCATTGCATGTGTGTTCTTATACTAAAACCAACATGGATCCACCAGTGG
Source organism: Avena insularis (assembly GCA_023614405.1). Classification (NCBI taxonomy): domain Eukaryota; kingdom Viridiplantae; phylum Streptophyta; class Magnoliopsida; order Poales; family Poaceae; genus Avena; species Avena insularis. The sequence continues at coordinate 80,147 of JAJUPC010000768.1, forward strand.
TCATTGCATGTGTGTTCTTTCCACAAACACATGGATCAACCACTAGAGTCATTGCATGTGTGTTCTTATACTAAAACCACAAACCAGTACTAGAGTCATTGCATGTGTGTTCTTATACTAAAACCACAAACCAGTACTAGAGTCATTGCATGTGTGTTCTTTTCCACAAACCACACATGGATCCACCAGTGGTCATTGCATGTGTGTTCTTTCCACAAACCACATATGGATCAACCAGAGTCATTGCATGTGTGTTCTTTCCACAAACCACATATGGATCAACCAGTAGAGTCATTGCATGTGTGTTCTTATACTAAAACATACACTAGAGTCATTGCATGTGTGTTCTTTTCACAAACCACACATGGATCAACCACTAGAGTCATTGCATGTGTGTTATTTCCACAAACAAACATGGATCAACCACTAGAGTCATTGCATGTGTGTTCTTATACTAAAACCAACATGGATCCACCAGTGGTCATTGCATGTGTGTTCTTTCCACAAACACATGGATCAACCACTAGAGTCATTGCATGTGTGTTATTTCCATAAACCACACATGGATCAACCACTAGTGTCATTGCATGTGTGTTCTTATACTAAAACCACAAACCAGTACTAGAGTCATTGCATGTGTGTTCTTACACTAAAACCACAAACCAGTACTAGAGTCATTGCATGTGTGTTCTTTTCCACAAACCACACATGGATCCACCAGTGGTCATTGTATGTGTGTTCTTTTCCACAAACCACATATGGATCCACCAGTGGTCATTGCATGTGTGTTCTTTCCACAAACCACACATGGATCAACCACTAGATTCATTGCATGTGTGTTCTTTTCCACAAATAACTTATGGATCAACCAGTGGTCATTGCATGTGGGTTCTTTCCACAAACCACATGTGGACCCATTACAGTCATTGCATGTGTGTTATTTTCACAAACGACACATGGATCAACCACTAGAGTCATTGCATTGGTGTTCTTATAATAAAACCAACACTAGATTCATTGCATTTGTGTTCCTTTCACAAACCACACATGGATCAACCACTAGAGTCATTGCATGTGTGTTATTTCCAAAAAAAACATGGATCAACCACTAGAGTCATTGCATGTCTGTTCTTATACTAAAACCAACATGGATGCACTAGTGGTCATTGCATGTGTGTTCTTTCCACAAACCACACATGGATCAACCACTAGAGTCATTGCATGTGTATTATTTCCACAAACCACACATGGATCAACCACTAGAGTCATTGCATGTGTGTTCTTATACTAAAACCACAAACCAGTTCTAGAGTCATTGCATGTGTGTTCTTATACTAAAACCACAAACCAGTACTAGAGTCATTGCATGTGTGTTCTTTTCCACAAACCACACATGGATCCACCAGTGGTCATTGCATGTGTGTTCTTTCCACAAACCACATATGGATCAACCAGAGTCATTGCATGTGTGTTCTTTCCACAAACCACATATGGATCAACCACTAGAGTCATTGCATGTGCGTTCTTATACTAAAACCAACACTTGAGTCATTGCATGTGTGTTCTTTTCACAAACCACACATGGATCAACCACTAGAGTCATTCATGTGTGTTATTTCCACAAACAAACATGGATCAACCACTAGAGTCATTGTATGTGTGTTCTTATACTAAAACCAACATGGATCCACCAGTGGTCATTGCATGTGTGTTCTTTCCACAAACACATGGATCAACCACTAGAGTCATTGCATGTGTGTTCTTATACTAAAACCACAAACCAGTACTAGAGTCATTGCATGTGTGTTCTTATACTAAAACCATAAGTACTAGAGTCATTGCATGTGTGTTCTTTTCCACAAACCACACATGGATCCACCAGTGGTCATTGCATGTGTGTTCTTTCCACAAACCACATATGGATCAACCAGAGTCATTGCATGTGTGTTCTTTCCACAAACCACATATGGATCAACCAGTAGAGTCATTGCATGTGTGTTCTTATACTAAAACATACACTAGAGTCATTGCATGTGTGTTCTTTTCACAAACCACACATGGATCAACCACTAGAGTCATTGCATGTGTGTTATTTCCACAAACAAACATGGATCAACCACTAGAGTCATTGCATGTGTGTTCTTATACTAAAACCAACATGGATCCACCAGTGGTCATTGCATGTGTGTTCTTTCCACAAACACATGGATCAACCACTAGAGTCATTGCATGTGTGTTATTTCCATAAACCACACATGGATCAACCACTAGTGTCATTGCATGTGTGTTCTTATACTAAAACCACAAACCAGTACTAGAGTCATTGCATGTGTGTTCTTACACTAAAACCACAAACCAGTACTAGAGTCATTGCATGTGTGTTCTTTTCCACAAACCACACATGGATCCACCAGTGGTCATTGCATGTGTGTTCTTTCCACAAACCACATATGGGTCAACCAGAGTCATTGCATGTGTGTTCTTTCCACAAACCACACATGGATCAACCACTAGAGTCATTGCATGTTTGTTCTTATACTAAAACCACAAACCAACACTAGAGTCATTGCATGTGTTTTCTTTTCACAAATCACACATGGATCAACCACTAGAGTCATTGCATGTGTGTTATTTCCAAAAAAAAACATGGATCAACCACTAGAGTCATTTCATGTCTGTTCTTATACTAAAACCAACATGGATGCACTAGTGGTCATTGCATGTGTGTTATTTCCACAAACCACACATGGATCAACGACTAGAGTCATTGCATGTGTGTTATTTCCACAAACCACACATGGATCAACCACTAGAGTCATTGCATGTGTGTTCTTATACTAAAACGACAAACCACACATGAATCCACCAGTGGTCATTGCATGTGTGTTCTTTCCACAAACCACATATGGATCAACCAGAGTCATTGCATGTGTGTTGTTTCCACAAATCACATATGGATCAACCACTAGAGTCATTGCATGTGCGTTCTTATACTAAAACCAACACTAGAGTCATTGCATGTGTGTTCTTTTCACAAACCACACATGGATCAACCACTAGAGTCATTGCATGTGTGTTATTTCCACAAACAAACATGGAGCAACCACTAGAGTCATTGTATGTGTGTTCTTATACTAAAACCAACATGGATCCACCAGTGGTCATTGCATGTGTGTTCTTTCCACAAACACATGGATCAACCACTAGAGTCATTGCATGTGTGTAATTTCCACAAGCCACACATGGATCAACCACTAGAGTCATTGCATGTGTGTTCTTATACTAAAACCACAAACCAGTACTAGAGTCATTGCATGTCCGTTCTTAGACTAAAACCACAAACCAGTACTAGAGTCATTGCATGTGTGTTCTTTTCCACAAACCACACATGGATCCACCAGTGGTCATTTCATGTGTGTTCTTTCCAAAAACCACATATGGATCAACCAGAGTCATTGCATGTGTGTTCTTTCCACAAACCACATATGGATCAACCACTAGAGTCATTGCATGTGCGTTCTTATACTAAAACCAATACTAGAGTCATTGCATGTGTGTTCTTTCCACAAACCACACATGGATCAACCACTAGAGTCATTGCATGTGTGTTCTTATACTAAAACCACAAACCAGTACTAGAGTCATTGGATGTGTGTTCTTATGCTAAAACCACAAACCAGTACTAGAGTCATTACATGTGTGTTCTTTTCCACAAACCACACATGGATCCACCAGTGGTCATTGCATGTGTGTTATTTTCCACAAACCACACATGGATCTACCAGTGGTCATTGCATGTGTGTTCTTTCCACAAACCACACATGGATCAACCACTAGAGTCATTGCATGTGTGTTATTTTCTACAAACAACTTATGGATCAACCAGTGGTCATTGCATGTGTGTTCTTTCCACAAACCACATGTGGACCCATTACAGTCATTGCATGTGTGTTGTTTTCACAAACGACAAATGGATCAACAACTAGAGTCATTGGATGTGTGTTCTTATAATAAAACCAACACTAGAGTCATGGCATGTGTGTTCTTTTCACAAACCACACATGGATCAACCACTAGAGTCATTGCATGTGTGTTATTTCCACCAACAAACATGGATCAACCACTAGAGTCATTACATGTCTGTTCTTATACTAAAACCAACATGGATCCACTAGTGGTCATTGCATGTTTGTTCTTTCCACAAACCACACATGGATCAACCACTAGAGTCATTGCATGTGTGTTATTTCCACAAACCACACATGGATCAACCACTAGAGTCATAGCA
>JAJUPC010000769.1:0-84235 GCA_023614405.1 Avena insularis
TGGATCAACCCATAGAGTCATTGCATGTTTTGTTCTTATACTAAAACCACAAACCAGCACTCTAGAGTCATTGCATGTGTTTTCCACAAACCACACATGGATCAACCACTAGAGTCATTGCATGTGTGTTCTTTCCACAAACCACACATGGATCCACAGTGGTCATTGCATGTGTTCTTTCCACAAACCACACATGGATCAACCACTAAGTCATTGCATGTGTGTTCTTTCCACAAACCACATGGATCAACCACTAGAGTCATTGCATGTTTGTTCTTATACTAAAACCACAAACCAGCACTAGAGTCATTGCATGTGTGTTCTTTTCACAAACCACACAAGGATCCCCCTGAGTCATTGCATGTGTGTTCTTTACACAAACCACATATGGATCAACCAGTCATTGCATGTGTGTTCTTTTCACAAACCACATGGATCAACCACTAGAGTCATTGCATGTGTGTTCTTTCTAAAACAAAACATGGATCAACCACTAGAGTCATTGCATGTGTGTTCTTTCCACAAACCACATGGATCCACACTAGAGTCATTGCATGTGTGTTCTTTCCACAAACCACACATGGATCAACCACTAGAGTCATTGCATGTGTGTTCTTTCCACAAACCACATGGATCAACCACTAGAACCATTGCATGTGTGTTCTTATACTAAAACCACAAACCAGCACTAGAGTCATTGCATGTGTGTTCTTTTCCACAAACCACACATGGATCAACCACTAGAGTCATTGCATGTGTGTTATTTCCAAAAACCACAAGTGGATTAAACACTAGAGTCATTGCATGTGTGTTCTTTCACAAACCACATGGATCCACTACAGTCATTGATTGTGTGTCCTTTTCACAAACCACACATGGATCAACCACTAGAGTCATTGCATGTGTTCTTTCCACAAACCACATGGATCAACCACTAGAGTCATTGCATGTGTGTTCTTATACTAAAACCAACACTAGAGTCATTGCATGTGTTCTTTTCACAAACCACACATGGATCAACCACTAAGTCATTGCATGTGTTATTTCCACAAACCACATGGATCAACCACTAGAGTCATTGCATGTGTGTTCTTTTCCACAAACCACACATGGATCCACTAGAGTCATTGCATGTGTGTACTTTCCACAAACCACACATGGATCAACCACTAGAGTCATTGCATGTGTGTTATTTCCACAAACCACACATGGATCAACCACTAGAGTCATTGCATGTGTGTTCTTTCACTAAAACCACATGAACCAGCACTAGAGTCATTGCATGTGTGTTCTTTTCACAAACCACACATGGATCCACCACTGGTCATTGCATGTGTTCTTTCCACAAACCACACATGGATCAACCACTAGAGTCATTGCATGTGTGTTCTTTCCACACCACATGGATCAACCACTAAGTCATTGCATGTGTGTTCTTATACTAAAACCACATGGATCAACCACACTAGAGTCATTGCATGTGTGTTCTTTTCCACAAACCACACATGGATCCACCACTAGGTCATTGCATGTGTGTTCTTTCCACAAACCACATGGATCAACCACTAGTCATTGCATGTGTGTTCTTTCCACAAATACAACATGGATCAACCACTAGAGTCATTGCATGTGTTCTTTTTCACAAACCACACATGGATCAACCACACTAGAGTCATTGCATGTGTGTTCTTTACTAAAACCACATGGATCAGCACTAGAGTCATTGCATGTGTGTTCTTTTCACAAACCACATGGATCCACCAGTCATTGCATGTGTGTTCTTTCACAAACCACACATGGATCAACCACTAGAGTCATTGCATGTGTGTTCTTCCACAAACCACACATGGATCAACCACTAGAGTCATTGCATGTGTGTTCTTTCCCAAAACCACATGGATCCACCACTAGTCATTGCATGTGTGTTCTTTCCACAAACCACATGGATCAACCACTAGAGTCATTGCATGTGTGTTATTTCACAAACCACACATGGATCGACCACTAGAGTCATTGCATGTGTGTTCTTATACTAAAACCAACACTAGAGTCATTGCATGTGTGTTTCTTTCACAAACCACACATTGATCAACCACTAGAGTCATTGCATGTGTTTTTTTTGCACGAACATACATCGATCAACCACTAGAGTCATTGCATGTGTGTTCTTTCCACAAACCACACATGGATCAACCACTAGAGTCATTGCATGTGTGTTCTTTCACAAACCACACATGGATCCCACTAGAGTCATTGCATGTGTGTTCTTTCCACAAACCACACATGGATCAACCACTAAGTCATTGCATGTGTTCTTTCCACAAACCACATGGATCAACCACAGAGTCATTGCATGTGTGTTCTTATACTAAAACCACACAGTACTAGAGTCATTGCATGTGTGTTCTTTTCAGAAACCACACATGCATCAACCACTAGAGTCATTGCATGTGTGTTCTTTCACAAACCACACATGGATCTGGTCATTGCATGTGTTCTTTCCACAAACCACACATGGATCAACCATAGAGTCATTGCATGTGTGTTCTTTCCACAAACCACACATGGATCAACCACTAGAGTCATTGCATGTGTGTTCTTATACTAAAACCATGGATCACCACTAGAGTCATTGAATGTGTGTTCTTTTCCACAAACCACACATGGATCAACCACTAAGTCATTGCATGTGTGTTCTTTCCACAAACCACATGGATCAACCACTAGGTCATTGCATGTGTTCTTATACTAAAACCACCACTAGAGTCATTGCATGTGTGTTCTTTCCACAAAACACACATGGATCAACCACTAGAGTCATTGCATGTGTGTTCTTTCCTAAAACCACATGGATCAGCACTAGAGTCATTGCATGTGTGTTCTTTTCACAAACCACACATGAACCACATGGATCCTAGAGTCATTGCATGTGTGTTATTTCCACAAACCACACATGGATCAACCACTAGAGTCATTGCAATTTTGTTTTCTTTTCCACAAACCACACATGGATCAACCACTAGAGTCATTGCATGTGTGTTCTTATACTAAATCCAACACTAGAGTCATTGCATGTGTGTTCTTTCCACAAACCACACATGGATCAACCACTAGAATCATAGCAGGTGTGTATTTCCACAAACACACATGGATCAACCACTAGAGTCATTGCATGTGTGTTCTTTCACAAACCACATGGATCCACCAGTGGTCATTGCATGTGTGTTCTTTCCACAAACCACACATGGATCAACACTAGAGTCATTGCATGTGTGTTCTTTCCACAAACCACACATGGATCAACCACTAGAGTCATTGCATGTGTGTTCTTATACTAAAACCACATGGAACACTAGAGTCATTGCATGTGTGTTCTTTCCACAAACCACACATGGATCCACTAGAGTCATTGCATGTGTGTTCTTCCACAAACCACATATGGATCAACCCTAGGTCATTGCATGTGTGTTCTTTTTCCACAAACCACACATGGATCAACCACTAGAGTCATTGCATGTGTGTTCTTTCCACAAACCACACATGGATCAACCACTAGAGTCATTGCATGTGTGTTCTTATACAAACCACACATGGATCAACACTAGAGTCATTGCATGTGTGTTCTTTCACAAACCACACATGGATCAACCACTAGAGTCATTGCATGGTTGTTCTTTCCACAAACACCACATGCATCAACCACTAGAGTCATTGCATGTGTGTTCTTTTCCACAAACCACACATGGATCCACCACTGGTCATTGCATGTGTGTTCTTTCCACAAACCACACATGGATCAACCACTAGAGTCATTGCATGTGTGTTCTTTCCACAAACCACACATGGATCAACCACTAGAGTCATTGCAAGTGTGTTCTTATACTAAAACCACATGGAACCACTAGAGTCATTGCATGTGTTCTTTTCACAAACCACACATGGATCCACCACTAGAGTCATTGCATGTGTGTTCTTTCCACAAACACACATGGATCAACCACTAAGTCATTGCATGTGTGTTCTTTCCACAAACCACACATGGATCAACCACTAGAGTCATTGCATGTGTGTTCTTTCCTAAACCACATGCATCCAACACTAGAGTCATTGCATGTGTGTTCTTTTCCACAAACCACACATGGATCAACCACTAGAGTCATTGCATGTGTGTTCTTTCCACAAACCACATATGGATCAACCACTAGTCATTGCATGTGTGTTCTTTCCACAAACCACACATGTATCAACCACTAGAGTCATTGCATGTGTGTTCTTTCCACAAACCACACATGGATCAACCACTAGAGTCATTTCATGTTTGTTCTTATACTAAACCACATGGATCAACACTAGAGTCATTGCATGTGTGTTCTTTTACAAACCACACATGGATCCACTAGAGTCATTGCATGTGTGTTCTTTTCCACAAACCACATGGATCAACCACTAGAGTCATTGCATGTGTTCTTTCACAAACCACACATGGATCCACCACTAGGTCATTGCATGTGTTCTTTCCACAAACCACATGGATCAACCACTAAGTCATTGCATGTGTGTTCTTTCCACAAACCACATGGATCAACCACTAGAGTCATTGCATGTGTGTTCTTATACTAAAACCACAAACCAACACTAGAGTCATTGCATGTGTGTTCTTTCCACAAACCACATGGATCCCACTAGAGTCATTGCATGTGTGTTCTTTCCACAAACCACATATGGATCAACACTAGAGTCATTGCATGTGTGTTCTTTCCACAAACCACACATGGATCAACCACTAGAGTCATTGCATGTGTGTTCTTTACTAAAACCACATGGATCCACTAGAGTCATTGCATGTGTGTTCTTCCACAAACCACACATGGATCACCACTAGAGTCATTGCATGTGTGTTCTTTCCACAAACCACACATGGATCAACCACTAGAGTCATTGCATGTGTGTTCATTTCACAAACCACACATGGATCAACCACTAGAGTCATTGCATGTGTGTTCTTTTCCACAAACCACATGGATCCACCTAGAGTCATTGCATGTGTGTTCTTTCACAAACCACACATGGATCAACCACTAGAGTCATTGCATGTGTGTTCTTTCCACAAACCACACATGGATCAACCACTAGAGTCATTGCATGTGTGTTCTTATACTAAAACCACATGGGGAACCACTAGAGTCATTGCATGTGTGTTCTTTCCACAAACCACACATGGATCAACCACTAGAGTCATTGCATGTGTGTTCTTTCCACAAACCACACATGGATCAACCACTAGAGTCATTGCATGTGTGTTCTTTCCACAAACCACACATGGATCAACCACTAAGTCATTGCATGTTTGTTCATATACTAAAACCACATGAACCAACACTAGAGTCATTGCATGTGTGTTCTTTTCCAAACCACACATGGATCCACCAGAGTCATTGCATGTGTGTTCTTTCCACAAACCACATGGATCAACCACTAGAGTCATTGCATGTGTGTTCTTTCCACAAACCACACATGGATCCACTAGAGTCATTGCATGTGTGTTCTTTCCACAAACCACACATGGATCGACCACTAGAGTCATTGCATGTGTGTTCTTTCCACAAACCACATGGATCAACACTAGAGTCATTGCATGTGTGTTCTTTCCACAAACCACACATGGATCAACCACTAGAGTCATTGCATGTGTGTTCTTTCCACAAACCACATGGATCAACTAGAGTCATTGAATGTGTGTTCTTTTCACAAACCACACATGGATCCACCAGTGGTCATTGCATGTGTGTTCTTTCCACAAACCACACATGGATCAACCACTAGAGTCATTGCATGTGTGTTCTTTCCACAAACCACACATGGATCAACAACTAGAGTCATTGCATGTGTGTTATTTCACAAACCACATGGATCAGCACTAGAGTCATTGCATGTGTGTTCTTTCCACAAACCACACATGGATCGACCACTAGAGTCATTGCATGTGTGTTCTTTCCACAAACCACATGGTTCTACCACTAGAGTCATTGCATGTGTGTTCTTTCCACAAACCACACATGGATCAACCACTAGAGTCATTGCATGTTTGTTCTTATACTAAAACCACAAACCAGCACTAGAGTCATTGCATGTGTGTTCTTTTCCACAAACCACACATGGATCCACCAGTGGTCATTGCATGTGTGTTCTTTCCACAAACCACATATGGATCAACCACTAGAGTCATTGCATGTGTGTTCTTTCCACAAACCACACATGGATCAACCACTAGAGTCATTGCATGAGTGTTCTTATAGTAAAACCACATGGAACCACTAGAGTCATTGCATGTGTGTTCTTTTCCACAAACCACACATGGATCACCACTAGAGTCATTGCATGTGTGTTCTTTCCACAAACCACATGGATAAACCACTAGAGTCATTGCATGTGTGTTCTTTCCACAAACCACACATGGATCAACCACTAGAGTCATTGCATGTGTGTTCTTATACTAAACCCAACACTAGAGTCATTGCATGTGTGTTCTTTTTGCAACCAAACATGGATCAACCACTAGAGTCATTGCATGTGTGTTCTTATACTAAACAACACATGGATCAACCACTAGAGTCATTGCATGTGTGTTCTTATACACAAAACAGACAAGGATCAACCACTAGAGACATTCCATGTGTGTCCTTTTCACAAACCACACATGGATCAACCACTAGAGTCATTGCATGTGTGTTCTTTCCACAAACCACATGGATCAACCACTAGAGTCATTGCATGTGTGTTCTTTCCACAAACCACACATGGATCCACTAGAGTCATTGCATGTGTATTCTTTCCACAAACCACACACGGATCAACCACTAGAGTCATTGCATGTGTGTTCTTTCCACAAAACACACATGGATCAACCACTAGAGTCATTGCATGTGTGTTCTTATACTAAAACCACAAACCAGCACTAGAGTCATTGCATGTGTGTTCTTTTCCACAAACCACACATGGATCCACCAGTGGTCATTGCATGTGTGTTCTTTCCACAAACCACATGTGGATCAACCAGAGTCATTCCATGTGTGTTCTTTTCCACAAACCACACATGGATCAACCACTAGAGTCATTGCATGTGTGTTCTTATACTAAAACCACAAACCAACACTAGAGTCATTGCATGTGTCTTCTTTTCCACAAACCACACATGGATCCACCAGTGGTCATTGCATGTGTGTTATTTCTACAAACCACACATAGATCAACCAGAGTCATTGCATGTGTGTCCTTTTCACAAACCACACATGGATCAACCACTAGAGTCATTGCATGTGTGTTATTTCCACAAACAAACATGGATCAACCACTAAAGTCATTGCATGTGTGTTCTTATACTAAAACCACAAACCAACACTAGAGTCATTGCATGTGTGTTCTTTTCACAAACCACACATGGATCAACCACTAGAGTCATAGCATGTGTGTTATTTCCACAAACACACATGTATCAACCACTAGAGTCATTGCTTGTGTGTTCTTTTCCACAAACCACATATGGATCCACCAGTGGTCATTGCATGCGTGTTCTTTCCACAAACCACACATGGATCAACCACTAGAGTCATTGCATGTGTGTTCTTTCCACAAACCACACATGGATCAACCACAGTCATTGCATGTGTGTTCTTATACTAAAACCACATGGACCAGCACTAGAGTCATTGCATGTGTTCTTTTCCACAAACCACACATGGATCAACCACTAGAGTCATTGCATGTGTGTTCTTTCCACAAACCACACATGGATCACCACTAGAGTCATTGCATGTGTGTTCTTTCCACAAACCACACATGGATCAACCACTAGAGTCATTGCATGTGTGTTCTTATACTAAAACCACAAACCAACACTAGAGTCATTGCATGTGTGTTCTTTTCCACAAACCACACATGGATCAACCACTAGAGTCATTGCATGTGTGTTCTTTCCACAAACCACATGGATCAACCACTAGAGTCATTGCATGTGTGTTCTTTCACAAACCACACATGGATCAACCACTAAGTCATTGCATGTGTGTTCTTATACTAAAACCACATGGATCAACACTAGAGTCATTGCATGTGTGTTATTTCCACAAACCACACATGGATCAACCACTAGAGTCATTGCATGTGTGTTCTTTCCACAAACCACACATGGATCAGCTAGTGGTCATTGCATGTGTGTTCTTTTCCACAAACCACACATGGATCCACTAGAGTCATTGCATGTGTGTTCTTTCCACAAACCACACATGGATCAACCACTAGAGTCATTGCATGTGTGTTCTTTCCACAAACCATACATGGATCAACCACTAGAGTCATTTCATGTGTGTTCTTATACTAAAACCATATGGATCAACCAGAGTCATTGCATGTATGTTCTTTCCACAAACCACACATGGATCAACCACTAGAGTCATTGCATGTGTGTTGTTTCCACAAACCACATATGGATCAACCACTAGATTCATTGCATGTTTGTTCTTATGCTAAAACCACAAACCAGCACTAGAGTCATTGCATGTGTGTTCTTTTCCACAAACCACACATGGATCCACCACTAGAGTCATTGCATGTGGGTTCTTTCCACAAACCACACATGGATCAACCACTAGAGTCATTGCATGTGTGTTCTTTCCACAAAGCACACATGGATCAACCAGTGGTCAATTCAAGTGTGTTCTTTCCACAAACCACAGATGGATCAACCAGAGTCATTGTATGTGTGTTCTTTCCACAAACCACACATGGATCAACCACTAGAGTCATTGCATGTGTGTTCTTTGAACAAACCACACATGGATCAACCACGAGAGTCATTGCATGTGTGTTCTTTTCACAAACCACACATGGATCAACCACTAGAGTCATTGCATGTGTGTTCTTTCCACAAACCACATGTGGATCAACCACTAGAGTCATTGCATGTGTGTTCTTTTCCACAAACCACACATGGATCCACCAGTGGTCATTGCATGTGTGTTCTTTCCACAAACCACATGGATCAACCACTAGAGTCATTGCATGTGTGTTCTTTCCACAACACACCACATGGATCAACCACTATCGTCATTGCATGTGTGTTCTTATACTAAAACCACAAACCAACACTAGAGTCATTGCATGTGTGTTCTTTTCCACAAACCACACATGGATCCACCAGTGGTCATTGCATGTGTGTTCTTTCCACAAACCACACATGGATCAACCACTAGAGTCATTGCATGTGTGTTCTTTCCACAAACAACATGGATCAACCACTAGAGTCATTGCATGTGTGTTCTTATACTAAAACCACATGGAACCACTAGAGTCATTGCATGTGTTCTTTTCCACAAACCACATGGATCCACTAGAGTCATTGCATGTGTGTTCTTTCCACAAACCACATGGATCAACCACTAGAGTCATTGCATGTGTGTTCTTTCCACAAACCACATGGATCAACCACTAGAGTCATTGCATGTGTGTTCTTGTCACAAACCACAAACCAACACTAGAGTCATTGCATGTGTGTTCTTTTCACAAACCACACATGGATCAACCACTAGAGTCAATGCATATGTGTTCTTTCCACAAACCACATGGATCGACCACTAGAGTCATTGCATGTGTGTTCTTTTCCACAAACCACATGGATCCACTAGAGTCATTGCATGTGTGTTCTTTCCACAAACCACACATGGATCAACCACTAGAGTCATTGCGTGTGTGTTCTTTCCACAAACCACACATGGATTAACCACTAGACTCATTGCATGTTTGTTCTTATACTAAAACCAACACTAGAGTCATTGCATGTGTGTTCTTTTCACAAACCACACATGGATCAACCACTAGAGTCATTGCATATGTGTTATTTCCACAAATCACACATGGATCAACCACTAGAGTCATTGCATGTGTGTTCTTTTCACAAACCACACATGGCTCAACCACTAGAGTCATTGCATGTGTGTTATTTCCACAAACCACATGGATCAACCACTAGAGTCATTGCATGTGTGTTCTTTCCACAAACCACACATGGATCAACCACTAGAGTCATTGCATGTGTGTTCTTTCCACAAACCACATGGATCAACCACTAGAGTCATTGCATGTGTGTTCTTTACTAAAACCACACATGGATCAACCACTAAGTCATTGCATGTGTGTTCTTTTACAAAACCACATGGATCAACCACTAGAGTCATTGCATGTGTGTTCTTTCCACAAACCACACATGGATCAACCACTAGAGTCATTGCATGTGTGTTCTTTCCACAAACCACACATGGATCAACCACTAGAGTCATTGCATGTGTGTTATTATACTAAAACCACATGGAACCACACTAGAGTCATTGCATGTGTGTTCTTTTCCCCAAACCACACATGGATCCACCAGTGGTCATTGCATGTGTGTTCTTTCCACAAACCACATGGATCAACCACTAAGTCATTGCATGTGTGTTCTTTCCACAAACCACACATGGATCAACCACTAGAGTCATTGCATGTGTGTTCTTATACTAAAACCACAAAGAAGTACTATAGTTATTGCATGCGTGTTCTTTTCCACAAACCACACATGGATCAACCACTAGAGTCATTGCATCTGTGTTCTTTCCACAAACCACAAATGGAAAAACCATAGTTCATTTCCTGTGTGTTCTTTCCACAAACCACACATGGATCAACCACTAGAGTCATTGCATGTGTGTTCTTTCCACAAACCACACATGGATCAACCACTAGAGTCATTGCATGTGTGTTCTTTCCACAAACCACACATGGATCAACCACTAGAGTCATTGCATGTGTGTGTTCTTATACTAAAACCAACACTAGAGTCATTGCATGTGTGTTCTTTTCACAAACCACATGGATCAACCACTAGAGTCATTGCATGTGTGTTCTTTCCACAAACCACATGGATCAACCACTAAGTCATTGCATGTGTGTTCTTTTCCACAAACCACACATGGATCAACCACTAGAGTCATTGCATCTGTGTTCTTTCCACAAACCACATATGGATCAACCACTAGAGTCATTGCATGTGTGTTCTTTCCACAAACCACCAATGGATCAACACTAGAGTCATTGCATGTGTGTTCTTTCCACAAACCACACATGGATCAACCACTAGAGTCATTGCATGTGTGTTCTTTCCACAAACCACACATGGATCAACCACTAGAGTCATTGCATGTGTGTTCTTTCCACAACCCACGCATGGATCAACCACTAGAGTCATTGCATGTGTGTTCTTCCTAAGAACCACACATGGATCCACTAGTGTCATTGCATGTGTGTTCTTCCCACAGACCACACATGGATCAACACTAGTCATTGCATGTGTGTTCTTTCCTAAACCACATGGATCAACCACTAGAGTCATTGCATGTGTGTTCTTATACTAAAACCACAAACCAGCACTAGAGTCATTGCATGTGTGTTCTTTCCACAAACCACACATGGATCCACTAGTGGTCATTGCATGTGTGTTCTTTCCACAAACCACACATGGATCAACCACTAGAGTCATTGCATGTGTGTTCTTTCCACAAACCACACATGGATCAACCACTCGAGTCATTGCATGAGTGTTCTTATACTAAACCACACATGGATCAACCACTAGAGTCATTGCATGTGTGTTCTTTTCCACAAACCACATGGATCAACCACTAAGTCATTGCATGTGTGTTGTTTCCACAAACCACATATGGATCAACCACTAGAGTCATTGCATGTGTGTTCTTTCCACAAACCACACATGGATCAACCACTAGAGTCATTGCATGTGTGTTCTTTCCACAAACCACACATGGATCAACCACTAGAGTTATTGCATGTGTGTTTTTTCCACAAACCACACATGGATCCACCACTAGGTCATTGCATGTGTGTTCCTTCTACCAAACACACATGGATCAACCACTAGAGTCATTGCATGTGTGTTATTTCCACAAACCACACATGGATCAACCACTAGAGTCATTGCATGTGTGTTCTTTCCACAAACCACATGGATCAACTAGAGTCATTGCATGTGTGTTCTTTACACAAACCACACATGGATCAACCAGAGGTCATTGCATGTGTTCTTTCCACAAACCACACATGGATCAACCACTAGAGTCATTGCATGTGTTCTTTCCTAAAACCACATGGATCAACCACTAGAGTCATTGCATGTGTGTTCTTTTCCAAACCACATGGATCAACCACTAGAGTCATTGCATGTGTGTTCTTTCTACAAAGCACACATGGATCAACCAGAGATCATTGCCTGTGTGTTCTTTTCCACAAACCACACATGGATCACCCACTAGAGTTATCGCATGTGTGTTATTTCCACAAACCACACATGGATCAACCACTAGAGTCATTGCATGTGTGTTCTTATACTAAAACCACATGAACCAGCACTAGAGTCATTGCATGTGTGTTCTTTTCCACAAACCACACATGGATCCACCACTAGAGTCATTGCATGTGTGTTCTTTCCACAAACCACATGGATCAACCATAGTCATTGCATGTGTGTTCTTTTGACAAACCACACATGGATCAACCACTAGAGTCATTGCATGTGTGTTCTTATACTAAAACCACAAACCAGCACTAGAGTCATTGCATGTGTGTTCTTTTCCACAAACCACCCATGGATCCACCAGTGGTCATTGCATGTGTGTTCTTTCCACAAACCACCCATGGATCACCCCCTAGAGTCATTGCATGTGTGTTCTTTCCACAAACCACACATGGATCAATCACTAGAGTCATTGCATGTGTGTTCTTATACTAAAACCACATGAACCAGCACTAGAGTCATTGCATGTGTGTTATTTCCACAAATCACACATGGATAAACCACTAGAGTCATTGCATGTGAGTTATTTCTACAAACCACACATGGATCGACCACTAGAGTCATTGCATGTGTGTTCTTTCCACAAACCACATATGGATCAACTAGAGTCATTGCATGTGGTGTCTTTCCAAAAACCACACATGGATCAACCACTAGAGTCATTGCATGTGGTGTCTTTCCACAAACCACACATGGATCAACCACTAGAGTCATTGCATGTGTGTTCTTTCCACAAACCACATATGGATCAACCAGTGGTCATTGCATGTGTGTTCTTATCCTAAAACCCCCACTAGAGTCATTGCATGTGTGTTCTTTTCACAAACCACACATGGATCAACCACTAGAGTCATTGCATGTTTGTTCTTTCCACAAACCACATGGATCAACCACTAAGTCATTGCATGTGTGTTCTTTCACAAACCACACATGGATCCACTAAGTCATTGCATGTGTGTTCTTTCCACAAACCACACATGGATCAACCACTAGAGTCATTGCATGTGTGTTATTTCACAAACCACATGGATCAACCACTAAGTCATTGCATGTGTGTTCTTATACTAAAACCACATGGATCCACTAGAGTCATTGCATGTGTGTTCTTATACTAAAACCACAAACCTTTTAATGGATCCACTTAGTTGTTCAACAGACGATTATTACATACCTGAATTCGATTAGAGGCGCTTGGGCGATTGATTGGTCTTGTGAGCGATCTCGGCAGTGGTACGTTACCTTGAGTATGATAAGGCATTCTACTGATTTATGATTGGCCCGCGCTTATAGACAAAGTGGCGTAATGGCAGTGTTATGACTCCTGCACCGAGTTTGTATTGGGCCATATCGATTGTCACGTCCTGTTACTTCTCTTCCTCCCGATACTTCTCTTCGCTTCCTCGAAGCCACTTTCCCCTGGCTACTTCCATCCCGCCTTGGTAACCCGCATAAGCTTCCGGCGACATCCGCCAATTCTCCGTTACGCTACCTTCATGGTAAGAAATCATTTTACAAGCTTGTAGACTTATCACCACATTCCTGCTATTCGCCATGATCTAAGCTGCTGATCTTTTTCCGATTTCTCGATGAACTTGATTTGTGGCCGGATGCTAGGGAGCAAGAATCTGGAGATCCTCGCGTGCAAATTTGCAGGCCGATTGTTGTTCTCGCTTTCGTGTTGCTCCACCAGGATGCTTCGTCGTTACCTCTCTGGGGAGCTCCCGCTCCGCGAGCTCGGCGTGCCCGCCTGTAGCGTCTTTGCGCTTTGCTGCAGAGGGCGAACTACTAACTTCTACCGGCCCACGCCGTGAGCTTTCGTCGTCCACCTTGCGAGATGGGCGCGCGGTCGAAGTAATTAGGATCTGTCCTGAAACGAGTAACTTCTCCAAGAGCGAGGTGCCGTTCACTTGCGACTTCGGCACCTTTGCTGCTAATTTTCGAGAGGGCAGCTCTTGTTTCGTCTAACCATCACCACGGTGTTTTTGAGAACGAGTGGGCCGTAAAGTGCATTAGTCGTGTCTGCGTCGAGTCGGTCTACGTCTTTGCAGCCCGTATACATATGATGCGCGCATGGAAATGAAAACGCCCGATACCGTCGTCGGATAACATTCTTGTGCCTGGCCTTGGCAAACTACTGCCGCCAACGCGCAGGGAGGTGGAGTAATATGTGGACCCTAAATTACCGATCCTATGCATGCCATCTCCGGTTACCTTATGCGGTCTTTGGACCGAATAGGCGGAATCGTTTCTACATTTGTATCGAGAAGACCGGCGGAGAAATGTAGTGCCTTGATGTATTCTTTGTTAGACTTAGCGATGCTTCTCACGTGCTTAGAGCATACGTGTTGTGTGAATGTACCCAGGTTGTAGTTTTGGGTGCTCCTTAATGCTTGACGAGAGTTGTTATAAGCTGGTCCAATCATCTTGTTGTTGTCACGTTGCAAAAGTCGCTTGCTTGCAGGCCGTTGACGCAGATACCGTGTGCTCCCGCTCCCGCATGTCAGGTGCCACATGTTCCGAGGCCCACTGGCGATGTCCTTCCCCTCGAAGCCACTTTGTCCCAACTTCTCTTCCATCCTGCCCTCCCGCATCCGATGGTTTATAATGCGATGATTTTTCGTTGGATTGTTTACAAGTAATCTCGTTGATAATGCAACATGCAAATGGCTTTAAACACAATTTCTACGGTGGGAAGCACTCTTGGTTTGCTATTGCACACATTTCTTAATATAGCTGCGACAAACACATTACAATAATTGTACTGCGCATTAAACACAACCAAAATTGCAGCCATCCTAAACAACATCTAAACCCACATCACAATTTTGTCATTGAGTCCACCTCGATTGGTGACACCGTCAAGTGCCCTTCTGGCGACATCGCACTCACTTTGTGGCTTCTTAGCATCCGCCCTTGAGGAAAGCCAATGATGGCGTTCTGCACCTTTTAACCGGTATCCATTTGCGTCGCCCTCTACGCCAATTGACAATGATGAAGGTGGCCAGGGGTTGGCATGGACCAAAAGCGCTGTCGGCGCTGGCGCTCATGCTTTCGGAAACTCGGCCCGCATCAGTCCTTCTCCCTGGGGGAGGAGGGGCCGAGGCTGCTGTCGCATTAACGTGTATCGTCGCTCCTCTCAGAAACCATGGCCATTGATCACCTTTGTGTGATAGGATCTTGGGGTGAGATCCATGCCATATGGCGAAACCCCTCACTAGGCAATTGGAAGCGGATGGATCTACTGCGGCCTTGAAACCATGACAAGTTCCTAGGAGGAGTAAGATTGCTGGGCCAGGCGTGATATGCGGATTTCTGAGCAAAGCCTCCCTAGTGATAATACTGTCGGGCAAGGTACCAAAAATTTAAGTCAATGCGTGCGACTTTGAGGGGCTTTTGAACCACGAAGAAGACACGAGTTTCTTTTGACAAAACAAGATCCACGCTTCAGGTCCCCCACTGTCGACTGAATATGGGCGGTAGGATTACACCCAAGTTAATAGTGGGTATAAATCACGCTTCACCACTACCACGACATTTCAAAAGGCTCCTCTTTCTTACGCCCTCGCTCCCTCGCTCATAGCTAGCATTTCGTGCAGTTCGTCTCGGTGACGGAATCGGGGTGGGCTCAACAAATCGGTGAATTGCCTTCATCAGTCACGGTACGGGCTCCCTCGATTACTACCCCGATATGTTGTGTTTGTGTGGTGAGAAGATCAAGAGATGGTTTCATGGACCAGCGAAATACTGCGAGAAAATTCATGGCAAACTATGACACTCAGGCCGGTAATAGTTCCTACTATAGGTACAATGGTAACCCAGATGCTGGAAGTATAATGTAATTCTTTTTTGTTTCCTTGATCCACTACCTGAAGGAAGGGAGGGGACTGGTTGTGACAAGTTTGTGTGGATTGAAAAGCCAACGACGATTTTACAAAGAGCTTGTTGAGATCTGCTTGATCTTTGTGTGGAGACAAGAAAGAGGAATTAAATGCGATGGGCGAGAGATCCGGGAGCTTCACCAGTGGTCTGAGGGAGGCAGGGGCGGGAGGTGGTGAGACGGGGCGGGCTCAAGATTAGGCGGAATAGTAGACACAATTTCCTCATTGTCTGGGCATTGCTCTTGTTGCATTTCACATTCGTTATATGTTGCCATGTCGTTTATCCAGGCCTGTTGACTGAAATAAATTCTTTGCTTAAATGGAGTGTAGTAGTGGCCAACAAGAAATTGTTTTTCCAGCCAGAAACTTATCATAGTAAGTAATAATGCCAACTTAGCGAGGGGGATTTATTAAGCGCCTGTAAATCGGCCAATACATGTTTGTGCCACTAACACCCATCGATTTTGGAAGGTTAACGCTCATTTCGGTATCACGATTATTCAGAATAGTAGTACTTGTACAGATCACGGATTTGGATTCAACTAGTGGCCTCGACCCGTATCAAATCCTAAATCGCTTAATACATTTTTACTCCGAGTACGATGCGAGGGTTCTTCTCCCGACAAGTTCCACGCCTTAGCTCGAGTTTAACAAACTACATATATAGGTTCAAGTTCAATACATCATTAAGTGCTACTTTACTAGCCCTCTTTCTACCTAGCAGGTGCCAACTTTCTTCCTCTTTCCTTCATCCACTTTGGCTTCTTCATCTGCCTTCTTCCTCTTCACAGGGTGCCAAATTTTCTTACCTTCACATACCTGCATCCTCCTGGAAGCGAGGAAGTCGAGGCCAATCCTTTGAGAATCTTATGCAGCATCATCCTCCACTTTCGTTTTGGTTTTTCTTCCCTTGACAAAATCACTGGGTCTGTCTTGTTTCTTACCTTAGCTTCTGTGTAAAAAAATAGTACATGGATTTACTACCTTATATCTAAAGACTATAAACAATTTTTGTGTGAATGTACCATCTCATACCTAGGTTTGGGGCATTAAGGGACATCCGGCTGCTCTATAGCCTATAAGATGGCGGAGTCTTCATCTTTTTTGCCCTTCTTTGTACAGAAAGCGAACCCTTCTTCTAGAGAAAATTCTTAAACCTATTCACCTAGGATCTTCCTCCCTTTTTTGTAAGCTGGATGGTAAGCTCGAAGAGCAGTTGGACTTGAGAGCCTTGAGATGAGAAAATGCAGGATGGAGTGCATACATGGTTCAAGCGGATCAGCCGGATCGTTCCTTGGATCCGACATCTACGCAACTCTGAACTTTCCATAGAGTAGTAAGTCGACAAATCTTGATCCAAATGTGGTAGAGTTCTTTTCTTCACCAAGAAGGCCAAGGCGTGGTGCATGGTTTCCCGGTATCTTGCCACTCTAAGCGGTGCATTCTCGCATTTGGATGTTCTAACATCCTTTTGCCACTCTTGGACATGCTCGACCACCTCCACAACTTCTGTTGGTTGGGAGAACCTTAAGATGACAAGTCTCGGCTTCTCTTATGCGAGTTGTTGTACCTGGCTGGCGGTGCTTATCTGTCCTCTAAGTCTCCTACGATCTCTCTCCTTATATTTAACAACTTCATGATCATACCACGTATGTTGTCCATCAAAGATATGAGCAGGGCCTTTTTATGTCCTTCACCTAGTTATTAGGCATTACGCAAGGTTGTTCTTTTTGTAATCAACTTTGATGTAGGTTGAATTGACTCCTCTTCATAACTGCGAATGATGGATGGCTAAAGTACTCTAGAAGTTCAGGGCTTGGCAAAAATCTTGCTCATGGAAATAATGCTGCTATTAGGTTTGTAAACTCTAGCAGCGAAACATGTAAAATCTGTTTGCTGCATAGTGTGTAGTACAAGTTGAGCATCATATGGGCATGGCATTCTCTACCTTCAGCTCAGGGAACACCTCCTTCCTTTGCATTAAATGCCCTTTGCATGCATCGTGGATATAGCCAATGGATCCATGTGGCCTATTGATCTCTTGATTTGCCTCATAAACGGACAGTTTTCCTCCATTTACATTTCAAACATTAAATGCCAGGAACATCCGGTTGACCATCAAGTGTTGTGGCGAGATGGCGAACAACCTTTCCATTTGCAGTTAGGGCGGTGTTGTCTACACTCGAATCTGACCTCTGACCAGCCCTTGAATCCATCGATGCAAGGTTTAGCGCCATGAAAAATCTTTTGAAATATATTTTACCACCTTAGATTGGTGCCAATCTCCACAACCTCCCGGACACCTAGCTTGTACCTCCGCCTTGAAGTTGTATGCAGCATACTGACTATTGGTCCAATCCCGTGCAAGACCCCAGGCTTTCTCTTTACCTTTCCAAACCGTAATGTCTGGAAGGACAATATTGTATTTAGAACCGAGGCTAGTCTGAATATTCTTGGCGTTCTCCTTAGGGTTATCCTTTAGTATGGACATAGATTGCATAGCCACCCACTCGATGTCGGTCGGTGAGGATTTCAATTTGCTTCTCGGACAAATGTATGCGGGGCCCATTGCATTCACACAACAGATTGATTTAAAAGATAAGCGAGTGGACTGGTTGCGGAAAGATATCGGACATCAATTGTAGTTATAGAGTGAAAGAGAAGAGAGTTCTAATGGTTTGCGCATTCATTGTCCCAATACCCTAATTACGATCGTGCCTTGGGTAAGCATCTTGTTGTGATCCTCCATGGACAATGTACCTCGGCCCGTCCATTCCTCCATGTTAACTTGCAAACGGCCTCATACCTCTTGGCAGAGTTCTTCAGTCGATAAACATCGAACTCCCCCTTGATACAAAATGCGGAGCGACATCATGAACTCATGCATGCTCCACGAACTTCGGTGCGGCGAAATTATAGGATACTCGTGGTCATGTTTCATTTCTTCTACTTCAACATTACCCCGAGTCCACCTCACTCCATTGTTTTCTCCAAGACCTCGGTTGCTTGTGCTGACCACAGGGTGGTATTACGTTTACGTTTGCATCCACGGTACTTCTGTGGACAAACAGCAGTCAAAATCAATTTCATCTTGAGTGTACAGAACCCTCTTGCTTTTCCTGTGTACATCCTCCTTCCTGATGTAATCTTTCCTGATGGTATCAGTAGGGCTTGACATCCACGTTCCATTCCCCATCGAACTAGGCCTTTTGCTCCCGCTCTTGGGTGTGATCTCCTTACTGCCTCCCCTCACGGGTGTTGGCTCCAGTGCCATTGTTGCCCGAGCCTCAGTGGTGTGTTCTTCTTGAATTAGCCCTTTTCTTTGCTACTATTGGGCGTGTTCTCCTTCATCTTGGCATTATTTCCTGACCCGGTGGCGTGTTCTCCAAATTAGCCCTTTGCTACTACTATTGGGCGTCTTCTCCTTCATCTTTGGCATTATTGCACGACCTCAACAGCGTGTTCACTTTCGAAATTAGCCCTTTTTCTTTGCTACTATTGGGCATGTTCTCCTTCGTGGTGGCATAATTCCACAGCGGCGTGTTACTGCTCAAATTAGTGTTTTTACTGCTCCCCCTTTGGGTGTGGTAGCCTGTCTTTGTCATCTTAGCCTCTTTGCTACCACTCCACAGGGTGTTCACCATCGTGCTAGCCCTCTTAACGTTTTTGCTGCTCTGGTTCGGTGGCATTTTGTTGGATCTCGAGGTGTACTCTGCGGCATGGTGCCTTTTGTCGTGTGACTCTTAGGCGTCCTCTTCTGGCGTGGTCTCCTTGGTGACGTTCTTCTTTGGGGTGCCCTTTGCAGGGATGCTCTTCACTGCTCCTCTTTATGGCGCTCCTCATAAGACTCTCCTCTTTTGAAGCCACCCTGATGCTTTGACCCAGGGTGATGATGGGATCAGGTCATGCATGCCTTCTAAAGTCCATCATCTCTATTGTCAAATTCCAATTCCTCTCAACGTGAGCACTACCAAGTGATAAACTTCACCTCTATAATGTTTCCTTATAAGCAGTGCGACTAAATCCACAGTATCTTTCCTTGATAGCCTTTTGCTCCTGTAACCATAATATAACAAGCGTGCTTCACAGGAGGACCCCCACGGCACCTTCTGCATGCTTGATGCCATCAGTCCGGATAACTCTACCACTTGAGTCGTATCGCCAGGATTACATCAAACTCGTCATAGAATTTTTACATGCCCATCATCTAATTTTGCGGTATAATCTGACAACAGGCCTGCGATTACTTTGCCATCATCGGGTTCTTGGGATAGAAACCTCCAGAGGTTCGAGAGATGGGCGGCACCATCGGACCCAGCCCAATGCCGCCGCCATCACCAGCGTCGCCGTTGGTTGGATCAACCTCGGTGGAAATACCATGACCAGGAGCAAGGTGAGGCCTTAGCGGCGGCTACATTACATTGTGGACGGTAGGGCCCCTTCTAACAACAGCCACAATAGGATCGGCTGCCATGCCACCTCGATGATCGGAGGCGGTTCCTAGCGAAGTGTGTCGAGTGCTGGCGAGTCCGGACCATGGTGGCCAGACCCGACTCGCTGAACAAGCAGGTTCGAGGAGGAGAAGAATGGTTCGATCTTTGCAGCTGATGGGGTAGCCTCTGAAGCCTTAGTTTGCTCAACAAGCGGCGGGGATTGGGTCGCCAGCGTCGGATCAACAACAACACGAGGGTGACGGTGCCGGCAGATTCGAACGCGGGTTACGCACAACGAGGATGGTTTGAGGAGAAGCACACAAAGGCGGCGGTCTTGGCAACAACGGCGGGGCCTCAGAGCGTAGTTTTCTCAACAACGGCATGGATTGGGTGAGCGGCAGCCTGTAGCAACCGCGAACGCAGGGGCGGGGGCGACCCGATGGCAGATTCTAGGCGAGTTTTCCCTGGAAATCTGAGGACTCCCTACGAGGTTGCACGCGAAGCATGTGGCGGATGAGAACCACATTTTGCTCAACAACAGTGGGTTGAGTTAGACCTCCTGTCCAATAATAGCTAGGCGACTCCTAGTAGCGAGACTTCCTCATCCACTATTTACACACCAGCGTAACCACCTTGAAACCTAACATCTTGTTTCATCAACCCAATTAGGTTGTCTGCGCTATAGGAACCCTGAAGCCTCGTTCATCAGCGATCTTTGAACCGTGTAATCTGCTCGGCCTCATTCAACAAGTTCACGCGGCGACAGCCAAACCCGGGGCGGTGCATAGCACTGGCGCTACTTCCATCTTGGACTACGAGTTGTTTCCGTGCTCTTCCATGCTAATTTAATGAGGTATGGCGGATGCTCCACGAGCCGTGTATTTAGGTTCGCGGAGATCCTAGTTGACACAAATTGGATACAAAAGATAAGAATTGTTTGTCAGCGTCGTGCTAGCAAACAATTCTATGTTCGATATATCTCTATAATGCGATAACCCAGCGATTATAGGTAGTGCGAATAACAAAGGAAGAAGTAGCTCACCCGAAATTAGCAAGTACTTCTTCCTCGGCAAATGGATCTGCCATCCTACGTCTTTGCTTTCGAATCGTCGGTGGCGAGCCTAGATAAATGTAACTTGGTGGCACCGCATTAAACATTAGACTCCGTAAAGCAGTAGGCGACAACTTGGCGTGATCAAATGCTGAAGAGATCATTCTAGTTGGAGAGAGTTTTGGCGCCGTCGATGTTAGGGTTCATCTCGAAAGGAGGAAGGGAGTGGATTTGTGAATTTGGTCAACATACGATGCTCCTTCAGTATCTCGTTTACCGCTTTCGTGGTTGCAGCGTTGGCGCGCGTCATGGACGGATAGCGACATGTGGGTCGACCGTCTACTTCGCAGGCAGTTTCATGGCATGTTGGATTTGGCGGTGAGAGTTTGCCTGAAATAAGCCCCTCTCGGTGGTTGGCGGTAACTTTTCAAAACCCGGTAATTTCAGGCAACTTAAAGTACGCCATGCGGCGCCAACTTTGGTACCAGACGAACAAGCCCAATTATGAATGCTGACTCAGCGGCAACATCGTGTTCAACAAGGAAGAAGGTTTTGAGGAACCCTCACAACTTCAGCGGTCGTCTCTACCACATGAGCGAGGAAGAAGCCCGAGCGCTAGATGTAGTCTTGGGTATGTTTCTGTCAACTCGGTTTTAGCAAGAGTATTGTTTGATTCGGAGCATCACATTCATTTGTCACCAAAGAATTTGCATGCACTAGTAAGATTCACCCAACCAACTTGAAGCATGTCACTTGATAGATTCAAATCAGGATCAACTTTAAAGCTAGAAAAATTTGCAAAGTTGTGCCTATTAGAATACATGGGATAGATTTTTATGCCAACCCTAATAGTACTTGGAACCAAAGGTTGGAAGTAGTACTAGGTATGGTGGATGTCAAGGCATAAAGGGTGATAGGCGTATAAGAAAGCCATCACCATAACGGTGATTACGGATGTAACGATGAAACATATATCTGAAACCTTACCTGCCAATTCAAGTGCAACAAGAGTCTATCCCTACCACCATAGACGAGTAAAAGTGATGCATGAATACCCGACGTATTCGGATAGGTGCTAGGTATGCCCGGATAGGGATATTGAGTTCATTATCGAACTAATCCCGGAGCCGGACCCATAGCCAAGAGGCCCTATAGCATGAACCCCTCGAGTTAGTTGAGTTGAAGAAAGCGGTTAGATGCCATGTTAGCAACATGCTTGATTCGTAAGCGCATCGCCATGGAGATCACCGGTGTTATTCATGACAAGAAAGATGGAGGCAATTGTCTATGTCTGATTCTGAAAGTTGAATGACGTCACCATCAAGAACAAGTACCCCTTGCCAAAGATAGAGGATCTATTTGATCAATGGCCAGAACCTAGGTATTCTCAAAGATTGATCTTAGATGGTTATCACCAACTTAAGATTAGTACCTTGGATATTCAGGCCTTTACTACTCACTATGGTTTATCACAGTATCTGGTTATGTCTTTTGGATTAACCAATGCCCTACTTATTTCATGAATCTCATGAATAAGATCTTTATAATTTCCTAGATAAGTTTGTGGTTGTATTTATCAACGACATCCTTATCTACTCCAAGTCGAGAAGAAGCATGAGCAACATAAAGAATCATCCTAGAAACCTTGAGAGCATCAGATTATATGCCAAGTTCAGCAAGTGTGAGTTTTATTTGAAGAAGTGATTCCTAGGACATATTATGCGCTGGAGGTCTGTTGATCCAAGATCAAAGATGTAGAAGAATAGGAAGCCCCAACCACTCAAACCCAAGTAGTGTATTTCTCGGATTAGCGAGGATATTACCTGAGTTAAATGAAGGATTCTCGAGCATAGCCGACCATGACCCAATTGTTGAAGAAGGACAAGAAGTTTGAATGGGTGACAAGTGTGAAGCCGATTTCGAGGATTTGAAGAAGAGTTTGATATCAGCCCCAAATTTGATCATGCTAGACATCGAAGCCATTTGATGTATATTGTGGCGCATCCAAGATTGGTCTCAGATGTGTGTATTGATGCAAGAAGGCAAAGTCATAAGCGTATCTGTCTCGACAACTAAAGCGACATGAAGCAGAACTATCCACCCATGATCTTGAGCTAGCATTTATGGTTCTAGCATTGAAGACATGGCGTCATTATTTGATGGAGTAATTGCATGAGATTTACTCGGATCACAAAAGGTTAAAGTATATTTTCCTCGAGAAGAAGCTAAATATGAGGCAAAGGAGATGGATAGAGTTAATCAAGGATTATGACCTTGACATTCACTATCACCCCGGCAAAGCCAATGTGGTAGCGGATGATCTTAGCAGATTATCGTGTAGGCTAAACACCATGATCAGGAGAAGCAACCAAGTTTGTATGAGGTTGGAGAAGTTCGGGACTGAATTGGTTAGCAAAGTTCTTAGCTAGCATCGAACTTGACCCACTTTAATTAGCCAACTCAAGGAAGCCCGAGCAGGGAATGAAAGTGTCGTGAATCAAGCGTCGTATTAGTATGAGAAAGGTACTGGATTCACCAAAGGCGAAGAAGAATCTTTGTGGTACAAAGGGCGTATATGTGTGCGACAGATTTTGAAGCAAGTTATCATGAAGGCTCATGATACTCTTTATTCTATCCACCCAAAGGAGCGAAGATGTCGAGGATTTGAAGAGCAATTTTGGTGGCACAAGATGAGAGAAATCAGAAGCTACATGTAAATGTGACATCGTCAAAGAGTCAAAAGCGAACCATCGGAGACTGCGAATATTTGCAACCATTGCGATTCGAATGGAAATGGGATTCGTCAGAATGGACTTTATCACGGTTTACCTACTTCCAATAGAATGAGTCAATCTGGGTCATAGTGGATGGCTGTCCAGGTAGCCCACTTTATACATCAAGACTACCTACGAGTGCGAAGCTAGCGTACATTGCTAAGTTGTTGATGCATGGAACCCCAAGACCATCGTATCAGATCGAGGAACCCGGTTTACCTCGAGATTTTGGCGAGAAAGTTCAGGAAGGATTGGGAACCAAGTTGAATTTCAGCACCGCGTATCACCATAAGCAGATGGATGGTAGGAAAGTCGACAGGATCTTAGGGATATGCTTAGAGCTTGTGTGTTGGAATATGGATCAAAATGGGAAGGCGCACGCCTTTTCGCGAGTTCTCATATAACAACGGTTATCAAGCTAGTTTGCAAATGGCACCATTAAATTCCTATATGGGAGAAAGTGTCATACCCTTTGAATTGGTCGCAAGTAGGAGAAATTAGGATCTTTGGACCCGACATTCTACGAGAAGCCAGAAGAAGGTTCACAAAGTCCGTGAGCACCTCAAGACAGCCCAATCGAACAGAAGAGTTATCTTTGACAAGAGAAGGAGATACCTGACTTTCAATGTGAAGATTTTGTGTACCTCAAGGTTTCACCATTGAAGGAACTCAGCGCTTTAATCACAGAAAGGAAAGTTAGCCCCAGATATATCGGACCCTTCAAGATTACGAACGTGGGAAATGTCGTATCAGCTGAACTTCTTGAAGAGATGTCGACCATCCACAATGTGTTCCATATCTCATTACTTTGCAAATGCTTGGAAGTGCGAAGACTGAAGTTTCCAAGAACATCGATCACAGGCTTTGTGAATCAACAATGACGACCTATCGGGAAGTGCCCATCCAAGTATCTTAGAAGAAGCCTACCAACCCACCAGGAGCAAGAGCATCAAGTTTCTAAAGATTCAATGGAGCAACCATACTGGGAGGAAAGCCACTTGGGGCGAAGATTACATTAGGGACGATGAGTTCCCGGATCTCTTTAGTTCTAGTTTTCTTTGTAAATCTGAGACGAGATTTACGTTTAAGGGAAGGTTTGTAACATCCCAAAACTTTAATCCAAGCTTATCAAGATCCAAATCATCAAATTAGGGTTAACAAAACTTTTCCAAATTAAAAATGAAAGCATTCATGTGTATGAGCATTTAATTTAGGAATTGATTTGAATTGCCGTGGTTCTATGATTCTTTGGTTGTAAAATGTTTGTATGGTAAATTAAACATCATCTAAACCTTTCCCAAGCAAATCCCAAAGAAAATCAAATCAAAAACAATTAAAAAGGAATGGTCATTTTGGCCATTTTTAATCCACTACACTACTTTGGTGTTCCTAGCACTCATTTCTCAACACAAATAATTCTAGATCTTTACACCTTGCTAGTACACATAATGAGGTACCAAGGCCACTTTTGATCTGCTAAAACATTCAAATACTTATTTTAAATGGCATGAGAAAATTGAATTCAATGCATATGCCTAGATCACTATTTCAAAACCATCAAATTGAGCTCCACTTTCAAAACCCTTGCAGCAGAGACTACCTAGCACTAGTGTAGATCACTCAAAAAAATTTGAAACCAAAATTCAAACTTTTAGCTTCTTGTGGCCATTTCATCAAGCATTGTCGGACACAAATCTTGCAAATTCCAAAACACTATAGTGACGTGGATTTGGTCACCATTTGGGCCTAACTTAGTCCCCTTGTCCCCCCCAGCTAAAACCCAGCCCTAGCTCTCTCTCCCTCTCCCCTAGCTGCTCCAGGTACCAAGCCGCCGGCGCCATGCGCTTGGTGGACCATGGGCAGCTCACCTCAGCCCGTCCCATGCTCTCCCTTGTTGTGGCAGGCAGGCGCCATCATCTGCACCGCCTCGACCAGCCGACCAAAATTGGCGGAGGACCAGCCGCATTGCTCGCGCCCATGCCTCTGTCCGCCATCTTGATCACCCAGGCCTTGCGCCCTTGAGCGACACCGGCCTCGCCTAGCCCTAACCTTGCGTGGCGGCACCCGTGTAGCCCGGCAACAGCGCCACAGACATCCTTGTTACGCCTTGTGACCAGCGGCCGGAGGAACGCGTCGAACACCGCCACCAGCTCGATTCACCGCCGCGCCCCGGTAGAGACCTTGCCTTACGCGCCTTTAAGCCCCAGAGGACCCTGGGGGCAGAAGAATCTATCGCCGCCCTCGCCCATGTCGGCGAGCCCCGCATCGTCACCGATGACCTCCATTTCGCTTCTGCCCTCTCGTCGACCCTATATGGCGACCATCCCAACCTCATTTCTCCACACTCACTCACTTCCCACCTCTTTGAACCTCACCCACCTCTGGCGGCATGCTCGAGCTCTGCCTTGCGGAATTGGGCAAGCACGCGCATCGGAGAAAGGCGCTGCGTTTAAGGCACCCAAGCTCCACCGCAATGCGCCTCGCCTGCCATCATCTACCAGCCCGTTTGCCCACCTCACCGACCTTCTTGGAGCCTGATGCGCCCCGATCGACCCCACCACGCGTCTAGGTGGGA
Organism: Avena insularis; assembly: GCA_023614405.1. Classification (NCBI taxonomy): domain Eukaryota; kingdom Viridiplantae; phylum Streptophyta; class Magnoliopsida; order Poales; family Poaceae; genus Avena; species Avena insularis. Next base: position 27,109 of record JAJUPC010000769.1, read on the forward strand.
CTCTGGGAATAATCCGTCATCGATGATGACTCTCCAGATTAGATCCTTTAGATCGTGTGGCCCAGGATGCTAATGCCCGTTTAATTGTTTTGTGCCTTGTTGGTGGAGCCCGCATGTCGAGGCGACCCGTTGTGCCTTGTGTAGCTGGGGCCGATTAGTTCCCATGAGTTAGAAATTCAAATTTAGTTTTTTTCTATTTAGAGTTAATCTAATTTTTGTCCACTAGTTTAAAAATCAATTCTGGGAGTTTGACAAATCCAAATTGAATAAAACCAATTTTGCCTGAAAGGTATTGAAATAATCTATCAAGCCCATTGGATTTAATTCAATTAGAGTTATAGATCTACTTCTAGTGAAAATAAAAAAATAGAAGCATTTGCACCTTGCAACATTTTTATAAAATCAACCAAGTTAGCTCTTGAGTTGATTCCAACTCTCAAAATCACATTTCATCATGCCTATCTGAATATGTAATAATATCAAGGTTTACGTGCAGTGACTTTGGACTAGTACCAAAATAATGCTATATAGGCATTTCTAGTCACTTTAAACCATTAAATAATGAACCTAAACCAAAGTAATTATGATCCAACCTTTAAATCCCATTCCCACATGTTAGAATATGTGGTGATGACATGTGTCCAGATGATCCCATATTTTAAGTGGTGAATATTAAATCTTAGTTAATTTTTCAATGAGTAGAAATTACTTTTCTAAAATAAAAAGGAGGAAACTAGTGAATAAAACTTGTGATGCTTGTAATGATAATAGATCATCAATTGTGTGCCTTAGAGTAATAATTAGACTAGTTAAGTATTGTTTGGTGATTGTGTACTCCGTATGTATTTATAGAAGATAATGGACCAAGCTTACGAGGGAGGAGAGTGCTTGCAGAAGAAGAAGAAGAAAACTTCAACCCTTTGCACCAACCAAGGCAAGCTACCATTAACAATACAAGCTAGCACTTGCAAGCTATTGTTAGCAAGCTAGAATTAAGCTAGATGAATGAGCAAAGATGCCTTGAGCATGCTTTGGTCATACCACCTTGACTATTACTACCCCAAGTATTACCTTACAAGCTTTACTTCCTTTAATTTACACAAAGTCCCTTACTTGTGTTTGAAGGTAGCATACAAAGTATAAAACTTGACCTATTTAGAACCTTTAGATGTCGTTCTATGGCATGAGATTGATCCACCATTTTCCACCTTAGTGAACACTCTTAACCTAGTAGTTTAGAGTAGATCAAAAACTTGAGTCATAGATGGGAACACTTGGTGAAAAGGAATTATGAAAACCTTGGAATGATGAGTCATTCTATTGAGATTTTGACATGTGTAGAAACACAAATGGTTTATGATGATGAAAATGTTGAGGCATGAGCCTTGGCCCTTTTATAAAACTGATGGTTGGATTGGGATGCGATATCGTTCCAAATTTACTGTACAACCACACTACCTGAATTGGGTAAAACAGCTAGGAATTTATATGCATTAGTATTAGTTCCCTCGTGGAGAGGTTTGAGCTGAAGCTACCTATCAATGTTGTCCACCTATACGGTGCCCAAGATGGTGATGGTCATGGTTGGGAGGCCATGCTCATAGGAGGTGCTTATACTAGGGTGTGCAAAGGAAATGTTATGTTTGATTATCTGCATACTAAGTATGATGATTCAGGGTTATCCACGGCCGGATGTCGAATCTTGTGGTGAAAGTGTACCACCTCTGCAGTGTCAAACTATTGAATAAGCGTCATGATTATGGACGATTGGAATGGCCATCTTGTTTACGTTGTCAGATGTTTTCAAAACAACTTATGAAATGAATGATGAATCTTGACTTGACGATAACTTGAGGGTTGTGTTTATGACAATAGCTTCCCAACAAGTGATTCTAGAACTTTATTTTATCTTTCTTTGCTTGAGAACTTCGACAGGTTTCAAACTTAACTTTATAGTTACACTTAGATTTAGCACTTTAACTTAGAATTATACTACTTGTTAGTGGTAGTTTGTGAGTACTTAAGAGTACTCATGGCTTTTATCCTGGATATTGTCATGGCCAAACTATGAAGAGGCTGTCAAGATGATGGCGGCGGAGGGGCTATGATAACTAGGACTATCGCATACGTTAGCATTACTGTGCCTAAAGATGGACCCCACTTCAGCTTATCTTTTATTTACATTTGCTTGTTGTATTAAAATTTGGATCATGAGATCCTTATTTGTGTAAGACCTTATGTATGGTTTGTAATGGATGATGTACTATGAGATCCAATCGTTATGTCTACATAAAAATGGTAATCACAGGATTGCAAGGTATGGCATAACGGGCATCAGGATTAAAATCCAGGTCTTGACAACTTTGTGATAAGGAATCGAGCGTTAAACTTTTTGCTAATCTTTGCTCTGAGTTCAGCAAGTCAATGTTATGATCACCTGCATGATCAAATACTGATGTGACAATCCACTTAAATGTAGCAGTCTAATTATACAATTAAAGAAGTATTAGGGCAGTTGTGTTTCTTTGTGTTTACTTTGATGCATTGATAAGAATCCAAATAATTGAGCTAGTTATTAGCGAGAATAAATATGAGAAAAGCTGAAACTAAATGTAGCTATTGCAACCTGAAATAGGTGTCCACCCGCATTGGAGATGCATGTAATCTCCATTTACACACATTACTTTCCTATAGTGCACCTAAATCTCTTTTGGTGGCTCTTTTCAATGATAAATTGAACCCAACTTGGATTGCATGAGGTTGCAGCGCATATCAGTCCTCCACATTATCAAAACGGTCCCCTCACCAATTGTAGGATTGTCCTGTCAAAGTGTATCCTTTGGCATCCCACGTCTTCGTCGTCGTAACTACATCCCATTTCCACATCTTCATTCCTCTTCCTCCTCAGGTCCCATAGTCGGGCTCAAAGTTGAATCAAGCAAATATTCCTACTCTCCATCCTATAAGGGTTAGTAGCCACATCTGGATATGCTTTCTCATCATCATCACCGCCACATGTTCCATGCCTTCATGCTCGCTTGACAAAGCATCATGCTCAAGGACAATATACTGAGCGTCCTGTGGTTACCAACACATATCCTTGCCATCACCACAGGACTAGAAAGCTAATTGGGGTATGAGATAAGGAATCACAGTTCTTACCCTTCAATGTGGGCGCCGTCACCTTCTCAGGCTCCATACCTCCAAGCTCTGCACCCTTCCTCTCCCCCGTTTTGTTGTCCTCATGCTCTCTGGACTTGAAGGAATTTGTGCTCTCCGGCCACAGGACCCTATCCGTGCTCTCAAGCCTCGTAGGATCCATCTCTGGCCGGGATCCGGATCACGAGCGTCGTTGGGCCCCTAACCTAACGTCCGACTCTCGGTTTTCGTTTTTAGACGCGCCTAGGCGATGGGCGGCGACAAGGAGACATGGCGGGGAGGGAGGGGCGTGAGGATGGCGAGGAGGGAGGTGGGAGGGCGACCCAAGGGGCGACGAGGCGGTGCACGGCGGAGTGGCGGCGAAGCAGAGTGGGCGAGCTGATTGCGACAAAGCATGGAAAATTGCACAATAATGTGTTGGTGGGTACCAGCCCTCGAACACAGGGGCGTCTTGCGGCCGTCGTGGTGGAGGAGGTGAGCCCACTTGTCCGAAAACATGCCACTGTCGGCACTATGCGTGGAGCACTTCATGGAATTTTTAGCGGGTCCCACATGATCAGTTTGATCAAAACTTGCATCGATGCATGGCTGGTTCACCGCTAGTTACGAAAAAAGCCCGTTGATCCAAACTTGAATTAATAGTTCGCTTCTTCTCCCACATCTCATCATCTCCTGGGTGGCGGTTCCACCCGTCTCCTAAATACATTATCCTCTTCTTCTTCTCCTCCTTGATGGTAGTTCTTCTTTCTTCCTCGATCAAAACATTCCCTTACGTAAGCCATGGCGATGGCAGGATGAAGAAATGGGCGATCTCCGACCGACCCACTTAAGATCGCCGACTATTTGCTGGAGAAAGAGAATGCGACACCTATCTTCTTGTGGAATGCGCACCGATTCGCCATACTTTAAAGGTGCCTGAATTCCATCTCAACAAGCTGGATCATGATAGATCACACACTTCTAGGCGTTGGCGACTTCACCTTCCTCAACCTCGCCATTGGTCATTGCTTGGGACAAATCTAATGGGCGCCCATCGCAGGTTCACATTCGCATCCGATGTTATTGGTATTTTCCATTGTAAACATCTTAGTGCTAGCGATGCCCTCTTCTTCAAGATTCTACTTTGTCGGTGTTTCTCGGGGTGTCATCATGCTTGCTCGAGGGTGGAGCAGTGCGATTGATTACGGACCCAATCACTCATAAGTCTAACACTGAGTTTCAAGCACACATACCATCGATCCTCTGCAATCTGTCATCGTGTGAAGTCCCCAGCGATGTTGTTCGTTTACCAATTATCGAATCGTATTGCATGGGCTGATGAGAGCACTAGCAGGGCAAATCAATGAATCATTTGGAGAAGGATTGTATTACGCCACCTCTGCTATGCTTACGGGTACGCATGGCGACATTAGGAAGTATATGCATTATTTGAAATGGAGACATCTTGTCGACCAACATCAAGATTAGAAGCGTGTGAAACCTTTATCACGATGGCCAAAATAATTTTGGCCCGGTCTTTCGAAGCAGTCTGTGGAACTTACAAATTTTACCTTGTGGGTCGGATGGTGATCTGCTTCTTGTATTGAGCAGGATTTCGCCCAAGGGCAAGCGGTGTTGTCTGGGTGGACACGGAGAACGCTCTCTCGAGGTCGTCGATGACATTAAGTCGTGCCCTCTTTGTTGATTCTGGTCAGTCTATCTCCATTGGCACGAGTTACACCCACAGTCAAACCGGTTGCATATACTACACGAATTATATCGGTGTATGATCGCGAGGTTCAAGCACGGGAAGAGGAACCAACAATGACGTATGGCTTAAAGTGGAACATACGCAAGGCCTTACCCTCTGCGGCGAGATCTTGGCGACATTGCACACAAAGAGAGTTCTCACGAATGTGTGTTGCGACCTTAGAAGACGACGATGAAATATATAGGGGAGAATGAATCCTATATTCATCCTAGGTTATTTGCTAGCATTTTCAGGTCTATTTTTCGAAGTAGAAATTTGTACTGTATTTATATTATTTCGATGAGCAGTATGCGTATTAACTTTTAGACAAAATTGTAATGTATTTAAATTTAGTACTTTCAGAATTCAAAGTATTTATTTTAGTTGCTTCTTTCAGAATTCTGTGTTCGACATGGGCATCATTTCATTGGCAGGATTCAGGTCCCACATGGAAAATTGCACAATAATGTGTTGGTGGCGGCACCACCTCGAACACAGGATGCATGTCGAAGGTGGAGGGGGAGGGCCCGCCAGTCAGAAAACATGCCACGTCTGCTTCCCCTATTTCTGATTCCCTTTAAAAAAATAAAACCCTCCAAATCGTTATCCCATGTTTCTGATGTTGTTGCTACACTCGACGGTACATGGTTGCATATAAATAATATCGTATAAACATAAGAGCACGATGCGTCAATGTAAAGTGGTGGTGTCATGGCGAGATGCCATGGATAGGCTAAAGGTGGGGACTAATATATGCTAGGGAATCGGGGAGGGATAGTAGAGTGATTCTCCACCTGCGAAGTTTGTATTGCTATCTCTTCAAGATTACAAGTGCTCCTTGAGGCTGTATAGGCGAGAGGCGAAGAAGGACTCTTACTCTTACCTACTATCTTTGCCCAAGAACCCTAGATCGCTAGTGCTATGGAACTACCAAACCCACTGGTGCTCAACCAACCCCTCTACGAACTCTAACCCCCCTTATATAGGAGGTTCGGTCCTGGCCTAGGGCATACGAGGCATATTCCTAAGAATATGCCCCTCCCAAAGTGGTAACGACCGGGTGCTTTTCCCCGCGTCACACATGCTTTAGCGGCGTAAAGCCTCTGCGGCGCCCGTGTCGGTAGGCGTGGCGTCGTCACCTTGTCGTCCATGACCCGGTGGTCCTGCCCTTGCCCGACCGCTCATGCGGTGTCTGGGACCTTCTTTTTTGACCGGAAGATTCCTTCCTTCTCCCGAAGCTAGCGAGGTCGGATCATAGTAGATCCGGCCACCTGTTCTGCATATAAGTTAGACAAGCATTTCCGACTTACTCCTTAAGTCCGGATGAGACAACGTTAGGCCCCCACAGTCCATTTTACTCGGTGATTCGGCACGCCTTGAGGTGATTTCGGTCGACATCCGCTTTGACCTTTCCGAACCTTAGCTAACTCGGCCCTTATACCGGGTGACCCTACAGGGTATCCCTAACATTAGTCCCCGGGTAGTGCGGTCTTAGCTGCCTTAACGCTAAGGCCACATCAGGTTCATTTATATCGAGCCTGAGCGTTTGATTCCGGGTTAGCTCCTTATCTGGATTATATGGATTTCGTTCCCATACGTTCCAAGTTTTCACTTGCCGGCGGGTCACCACTTTGGCTCGGATCCATGGTTATCATGGTTTGATTAGAGCCCGTTCCTTCTCTCATCGCCAACCACGTGGGGCTAATCATTACCTTGTCTTATTTTAAGGGCACCGCGATGTACTACAGATAATTGTTAGTTTCACTATGCGTGGGTCACGTCATGCCTGCCTCCTCGTTTATCGCAACAGCACGTGGCGTCATGGGATCACATCTACTTTGTGGCCCCCTGTGTGGCTTTTCTCTGATTGGCTGATGCGGTGATACCGGCCACACCGTGTATTTCGTCGGCGTAGCGCGATCCCGCTCATCGATCATTGGGGGTGGTTAAATAGGGGAGGGGCGCGTCCCTTAGCGCTTTTCCACCTCTGCGCCCCTTTGCCCGTTGTGTTTTCTCCTTCGTCTTCCCTGCGACCACGCCGCCGTCGGTGCTTTCTAGCGACAGCGCGCCGTCGCACCTCCCGTGCCTCACGCGCGGCCACCGTGCTGCGGCTTCTTAACACGGGTCCACGCCATTCTGGGACTCAGATCCCGCCCGCTAGCTCCGGTGAGGACAGCGGATCGAGATGATGAAGGAGGAACTTCGTTATCGCCGAGCGGGGGAGATGGGCGAGGGCCTTGGCGGACCTTGCGGCGTGGGCGGTTAGTGGAGTCTGTCAAGATGACGTGGCCCAGATCTACGGACGGCGTATTCCATGGCGTCGCTGCTCGTCTCCCCTCGCGGTGGCCCCCTCAACCAATCCGGGTGAGTTTGTTGTATTCTGTCCCACTTCCAGGATTTGGTCTCCGGTGGCGATTTCTTCCGGATTGGGTTGGGACATACCACCTGGCCGCACCATCTCGACAAATGCTATCACCTCTCTTTCCGCCTTTGCCTCTCTGATCGAGGCTACACGGGACTATGGCCTGAAGGAGCTGTGGATCCGGTTCTTGACCTCCGTCGCGTTGTCCCCAATATCCACGTTGAGTGAGGACAAGCAACTCACCGATTCGGAGCTGCCTCCATCTACGCCAGATTTTCAATCTTTCCACAGGTCACCGGGCTTGACTCACGCAAAGGATGGGCCCAGACCTTCTTCTACGTCCGGAGGTATCGAAGACTTGATTCGATTGCTGCCCTCGCTCGGGTCTACTGTTTCTGATTTGGGAGGAGGTCCCAAGAAACCTGGCTACAGCCAGCAAGTTAACAAGAGGTTGGGCTGAAGAAGCTCAGATCTTAGCGAGGATGCTATGATCACGTTAGTGTGCAACGAATCTCTCCCCCTCGACGCACCCACAAGTTGTGCCATATGAGTTTCGCGACCCCAACCGAACCTCCTCCTTGGTGAGCAACACAAGATCTTTCGCGGGTCAAGGCTCTTTTCACCACCCACAAGGATTTCTCCGCCCGAATGGGCGTGGGGGAATCGAGCACCTCTTGTCGTGGCGGGCTCCCTCCATGATAAGCTTCACGGGGCAAACTTAATTCGGATGAAGTATGTGTTGGTTTTTGTTACATTTCTGACTCTGTTCTTCATGCTTTTTCTCAGCTGTTCCTTCAGCAAACTCTCGAGGATGGAATGGACCCGACCCTCAAGTGGGCGCCGGACCGAGAAATCCCGGATGAGGAGGAGCCGAACCAGGAGATGTTCCTCCCTATGACCGACGCCACCAAACGACCCAGCGGTAAATTCTCTTCTCATAGAGATTGGCCCGATGATGAGGATGGCTCGGATATCGACGTGATTGAACCTGTTGAGGCTGTCCCTCTTTCTTTTGCCTTTCCGGCATCAGCTAACCCCGGTGGGCATATCCACGAGGATCCTCCACTTGCTACGGGTGAGCCGGTTCTGGTGGCGTCGAAGAAGAAGCGCGGATCCGCATCAAGTTCTTCCTCCGAACCTTCTCAGCCCACAAAAAGGCAAAAGAAGGCCGGAGCAAGGCGCCTCAAGCGGGCGAGGCAAAGCCCGTACGGAGGGCCCAGAAACCCAAGGAGGCTGAGACCTCGGATGCATAAGTCATTTTTTACTGCGCTACTCACTTTTCCTTGCATCGGGGTAATTTCATTCCTTACATCATTCTCTTTCTCAGGCCTCCTATGGAGTCCCTTAAACGGATCGAGCATCTCTTCTCCCTTGGTCCAGCCTTCTCCTCCCTCGTGGCCACGAGTCCGCTTGCTGAAACCCTATTCCGGGCTCTGCGGCTGCTCGAGTTCATGATTGCCTCATCAAGAGGAGCAGCGACCTTGGAAGCGGGAGGAATCGGTTTAGCCCGGCGTCCACCACTTGACATTACCGCAACGGCAGCAACCACCTGAAGTCTGTCACAGCACCAGCACCGGTACAGCTCCATTGCCCAATGAGCCAGCACCTGCCTGCGGCACCAAAAACCAACAACAGCTCCGGTGCAGGTTCCTCTGCCTCTTTGGTCATCTCAGCCTCGGCGAGAACCATTCAGTAGCTTCCAAAGGAAATCCACCGTGGTTACTTCTTCCTAGCAAGCTAAAGGCAAGAAGGCTCCGGATACTGCCAAGTCTACATCCGTCGAGGCCGGGCAGCGAACCCTATCGTCAATGCTTCTGAAGAAATCACCAGCAGCGATGGATGTTCTGCCGAACCAGCAGATCGTGGCGAGATAGTTCTACACCGACCGACTCTTGCCCTAGTTGAGAGGAAGGAAGCTCATGCGAAGAGCTTGGTGGCGCCCCACATGCCCAGCGAGCGTTACCCTCCGAGCCTTATTGAGTTTGTTATGAACTAGAACAAGGCGGAGTTAATCCTAGCAGCGATCTCCAGAAAAAGTTTGGCCCCGCAGAATTTTCTGCCAGATGAATCACGCCAAGGCAATTAACCTCATGAGAATGATGGAGGTATGTAAACTTCAAAACCAGCGTAGATAATGTGGCGGGTTTGAGAAAAGTCCTTTACATGCAGATAATAACTATTAGTCCCAAGGCCTCAGGAGTAGCTTGATACTCGGTCGGGATGCTCATTAGAAATAACGTAGCTGCATGTAAACTTCAAATATGTACACACCTAGAGCGGGTTAAGTTCCACTTGGCGGGATCTACGCTACTCGAATATGCACACACCTAGAGCGGGTTAAGTTCCACTTGGCCGGATCTTATACACTAGAATATGCACACACCTAAATGGGTTAAGTTCCACTTGGCCGGATCTTGTACCGAATATGCACACACCTAGAGCAGGTTAAGTTCCATGGCCGGATCTTCCTACTCGAATATACACCTAATTTTACATACATGCTTCTTCGGTGGTAACCACCAATCAATGAGCACGAATTTCAACTTTGCTTGATACCCACAAGATCCTGTAGCATAAACATGTTGCACTTAGTGCGAGAACATGAAAAGATAATTTTCTCCCTCGGCACCTCTCTAGTTTTCTTTACTTGTTTACAGACTAATCTCCTCATTGGTTTTTGCGGCTAGGGTGGAGGCTGAGAACAAAATTATCTTGGAGGAAGAACTTCGAGGAAATCGGGGTATGTCCTCTTTGTCAAACCTTGTTGTGTTTTCCATTTCTTCTTCTCCTTGGCTAAGCAAACATTCACTCCTCGGCTTTGCGAGTCAACATACTATTTCAGCATCGGCTTGAGATAGTGTGCCGTGCACGATATGATCTGCATTTTCTCGAACAAGCGGTGCATCAGTCAGAGTGAAAGAAGAATGATGAGCTTGCCCTCCTCAGGACCAAGGGCGGCGAGATAGCCAAGCTCAAAGGCTGAGATGGAAGATGAAGGCCCAACACAAACCGAGCTCCAAAGTTGGCGAACTTCACCGGCGTGGCGCCTTACTCTCCAGATCTCTGGGGCGGGACCTACTCGGAGAATCCAACGTCCAGCTTGGGTGCGGCAAGCGCTGAGCTTGAGCAACCGCCAAGGCGATGCCTGCATCGAGGAGTTGACCGGATCCATAGCCATATTTCTCGTAAGTTACTTTCCCTTGTCCAACACCAACTCTCCGGGTTACCTCATATGTCTTTTCTTTACCTTCTTCCTTTGCCTTGTTTCAGACCACTTTCCGGAGGTACTGCGATTGCAGTCTTTGTTGCCAAATTTTGAGAGAGGGTACCCCATTGCTCGATGGTGAGAACATTCCGCTTGGACATGGAGACCTATTGGTTGGCTGTCTCTCGGCGTGGAGACCATCAAATTATAGCAAGGATATCCTCGACATTGCGATCGCATCTTCAATACGTTACGGCCGGAGAGGTAGCCGGAGATATCGACTCTCGTCGAGAAATTAATGGAAGTTGAGACCAGCGACCTCTAGAGAGAATCTGCTGGTAAATGCTTGGTGACACCATCCTTCATCATATTCTCACAGTGCGGAAGATCGACCTCGGCCTCCTCCTGCAGCGGCTGCGGATCGGATGGGCCGATGATCACGGAGTGGGTACTTCGTGCCAGCTTGTGCCTCTGACCTAAATGAATATTCTCCTATTCATTTGGATTGAAGGGCGAGGCTTCACGGAATCCGGCGGGGCGGCAGAATGAGAATGTTGAAGATGGGTCGGATGAGGGCGGGGAAGATGATGCTTCAGATATTGAAGACATCAGCTGACGCCGAACACTGCTCCTCTGCTGCTCCTTAGTTCTAAAAAACTTGAAAATTTATCGGATCCCGGTATCTTGGAGTGCAATTATATGCGGATATGTGATATTTTGCTACCTCGTTTTTATGCGGTTAACTGGGCGTGGTCTGAGTTTCATTTTCTTGTTCGTCGAATTCTTTGGCTCGTCCGTGTCTACCTTGATTCGGTTTCACGACTTACAGTCAGAGCTTCAAGTGTCTTAACAATACTTAGAAACTTTTGGGTCTTGGCTCAAAATAATTCAGCATAATAACGAAGATAAATACAGGTTGATCCGAAGACAAGCGTTAACTTGAATAAATTCGTTTCCTTAGATGTTTTTCATGTACTCATAATTCAAACTTGTTCCTTGCTTGCCATGAAGCCAATTCTTGTTGAATGACAAATCGAAAGGTTGAGTTTTTGGTGCTCACATTACTAATCCGGATTGCGATAGAGCGACTTATTCAGCTACGCATAAAGAAATTCGACAAACATTATTAAAAGCGGGTCCCAGATTCTTTGCTTGCATTTGCTATTTCATTGATAAGCTCATTCTTGAGCATACATACGACATATGGGGCGGCGGATACATACACTTCTTAGCTGAGTGTAGAAGGAATGGTAGTGCTACATTCCACGGTCGCTTGGATTCCGCTCTGGACCTGTCGCCTTGTTCTTTTCACGTGGCTTTGCATCTATAAGATAGTAAGAATCATTGTGCGATGCTTTGATCACAATGAATGGCCCTTCCATGGGTGATAGTTTATGCATGCGATAATACGTTGTACCAACGGAGCACCAGATCGCCTTCCGAAGACTCGGGCACACTTTCCGGCTATGATAGCGTCGATTTTCTTGATATATGGCGGATCTGGGCGATTACCGGTTCTCTCGCTTCTTCCCCAGATCAGCATCATTTTGGGCTTCTTGCGCTTGGCTTACGTGTATTGGGTGACCTAAATGAATCATGCTCTATGTATTTGGTAATACGGCTCGCCCTTATACCAGAAAAAATGGCGTATAACTTTGTTGATCGATTCAAGTTGTTCTTAAGCTCCACGGATACCGTGGTAGTTCTTCTATCCGACACCCTTGATCTTTGCAGCGGCTCAATAAACAGGGTTTTATCCGGGATAATACTAATCGTTGGATCTTTCCACTTGTCCGTTCAATGCGGGGTGGGCTGCAGCGACATCGAGTCGGATCTTCTTATCTCGTGAAGCGCCGTGCTCCTTCCATAAAATTTGTTCCATTATGTTATAATATTGTGTGGATAACCGTATCTCAAGATGATGTCTTTGAGAAATGTCGCAGCAGCTAAATCACATTTTCTTATAGGTTTCACTTCAATCCATTTTGTAAACTTGTCCACCATGACCAAAATGTGTGTCATGTTCCCTCTCTAGTTTGAGCAGACCAACCATATCCAAGCACCATACGCAAATGGCCACCTAATTGGTATGGTCTTGAGTTAAACATAGGCATATATGTGTCTTGGTGGCGTACCTCGACAACGTGCATTTTCTCACAGATCTTACAGCTTGTTCCAAGGCACTTGTCGATAGAATCCATCTTGGAGCCTTTGCCACCAAGGCTCGGGATGAGGCATGATGCCCACATTCTCCTTGGTGTATATCTCACGGGATGTCAAGCCCTTCTTAGGGTCAGCGCATCTTTGGAGGGCGTTGGTTACCTCCGTTTGTATAACTCGGAATTGATGGTTTGTATGCTTTGCTCTCCTTTGAAGTTTGCACAGCTAACACCTCCTCGTGGGTAACGTTCCATGTTTAGAATGAATATAAGCGGTGCTCAAGCTGGTATGGTTAGTGGAGAATATCTCCCTCATCAATTTCCATCGATCCTGACATAACTTCAGCGGATCCGCTGGCGATCCCCGGGTCTAGCGAGGTAGTCCCCGGGTTTCTTAGAGCAGTCCCAGTTTCTTGTGCGATCCAGGTCTGTTCCTACCTCCCATGTCAATGTCCATGGGCTCATCTCAGTTCCGTATTTTCCGGGACATAGATCGAGTCGGTTCACAGGGGCGGCACGATAGATGGTTTTGGGTGTTCAATACTTTCGCCCGGTGGAATTGCCTATGTCAGTGATCAAGCTTGACAACATGTCGTGACCTTGTTTTACGCCCGGGGTACATGGTGAAATTCACACCTCGGTAACGGATATCTTACACGTGAAATTTGTATAGTGTCATGTTTGGGTCGAGGCATCCCACGCCGGACACCTGCTACACCACCAGATCGAGTAAAACATATTATCCGACATATGCCAATCTCCTTTGCCACTTTGAGCCCATGCCGAAGCCTCATACTCAGCGACATTGTTCGATGCCGCGAAATGGATACATGTCGTGCTTTAGCTGGTCCTTCTTTGGTGAGGTAAGCACAACTTGGCCCTAATCCGGTTTTGGTTTTCGACCCGTCAAAGTGCATCCTCTAGTAATTCAGATCTGGTGGTGGTGGTTCATATTGTACCTCGGCCCAATCCACAAAAAAGTCCGCCACAGCCTGAGATTTGATCGCTTCTCTTCTGTCGTATTGGGGTGCATAAGGGCTAGCTCAATTGCCCATTTTGCGATTCGCCACTCTCATCCTTGTTACCCATTATCTGGGATATGGGGGCTTCACATATTACTTTGAAGGGTGCTCCTCAAAGTAATGCTTTAACTTCTTCCGGCCATATAGACATAGTATGCCACCTTTTTGAAAGTGCGGGTGGTTCTGTTTTAGGCGGACAATACCTGCGCTCGGTGTCTGGCCTACTGCCGACTTACCCTCTTCATTGCGTTCCACTACGATTACTCCACTTACAACTCGGTTGGTTGCGACTACGTGAAGCAACATTGGCTCCTTTGATAGTGGAGGCTAACTTTCTGGCCGGATGGCCAACATCTTTTCAAGTGGGCAAAGGCTATCGGCTGTAGGCGTCAAGCAATTTATCAAACTTTTTCATGAGCTGGTAGAGGCGTGCCTTTTCTCTGGCAAACGCATACAAACCGACTCAGCGATGCGGGCATCCGGTGAACTTGGACATCGTTAAGACGCTTGACAGCTCCATTCATTCGATGGCTCGGATCTTGGTTGGATTAACCCCGATACCTCGGAGGCGAAAATCCGATAATTTCCAGCGGGACACCGAAGGTACATTTTTAGAGGTTAAGCTTCATCCGGAACCTTCTCAAGTTCGCGAATGTTTGCCTTATGTCATCAAGGCGTTGCGCTTTCCTTGGTCTTGATAACCACATCATCCACGTATACTTTACGTTTTGACCTATTTAATCGTGCAAACATTTTGCATACATCTTTGATGCGTTACTGCATTACGTAAACAAGCGGCATAGTCACGATAGCAGTAAGCCCGTCTGCAGAATCGCGCCATCTTTATTTGATCATCCGGGTTTAGAGGTGTCGGTGGAAGCGAATATGCATCAATGAATGACAACAATTCGCATCCAGCGGTCGGTCTATGACCTGATCTATCCTCGGCGGTGATGGATCTTGGACGCGCCTTATTACGGTTCGTGTAATCGATACATACCCCAAACCCGCCGCGTTCGGATCGTCCTTCTTCTTTTCTACCGGCCGGATTAGAGGCCAATCCGGATGCGGTACCCTCCATGATAAATCCTGGCCCATTAACCGAGTTATCTCGTCTCCAATGACTTTCTCTATCCTCTCGACAGCGGCGGAAGTTGCTTCACCGGCCTTGCTCCGGGTCTTACGTTCAAAAGTGCTCGGTAACTCCTCGAACACCTTGCAAGTCCTGTGTAGACCAAGCAAAATATCCGATTCTCATGGAGAAGTTGGCGAACTCGCTTTCCTATTTGTCGATTAACACGGCACCAATTGTTACGGTGCGCTCCGGAAACATATTATCAAGCTGGAATCTTCTTGGTGTCGCTTTGCGGCAAATGAAAGCGCTGCCATGCGGGTTACTTAATGTCGGCATATATTGCTCGCGGGTGAGCTAATACGCCACCTCTTGGATTTTCTTTTCTTGCGCCAATCACGGCGACTCGGCTAGGTTAGACTTCGACGGCGCACTCCATGGAGCGTCAAATCTCCAGCCGTGAAATGGTGAGAACTCCATTTGGCCTGGGCAACTTCATCTTGAGATAAGCGATGTGACAGCGCCATGAATTTGTTCAATGCTTCCCAGGAAGTAGCAGCTTCCGAGTAGCGAGTAGCGGTAATCGTGTCTCACCGCACTTTCCAAGTTCACCCACCTCAACCAGATTTTCAGTTGGCGATTATCCTTGTGCGAATAAC
Source organism: Avena insularis (assembly GCA_023614405.1). NCBI lineage: Eukaryota > Viridiplantae > Streptophyta > Magnoliopsida > Poales > Poaceae > Avena > Avena insularis. Next base: position 42,476 of record JAJUPC010000769.1, read on the forward strand.
CGATGACCTCAAACTCCAGATTTTTCAGTTAAGTTATCCCTTGTGCGAATAACCGCATCGATACGGACTTTGCCTATGGGCTCACAAGAAATGCAGTACAATGCCATGGAAAGTTGTTCTTGTAGCTTGGAGCATGTTCTCGAGATGCCAACGCGCATCGTATCCACATACATGATGTTAATACTACTCCCATTATCAATCAAAACCTTGGAGAACCTCACATTGATGTTCGGTCCAATGAATCTCCGGATCTAGTACTGGCGCATCTGAACACGGACTCGGCATAAGTTTAGGGTGATCTTTGATGTTCGGGTGATTTCTAGTCCGACCAAGGCATGTACCTAAATCACCGCTAGCATGACCACATTGACCTCCATATATCAGCTGGTAGCCCCAAAACTCTTTATCTGTTTCCTCGATGTGAACACACAATAACTCTGGTGATGTTCCTGTACTCATTCCTTCCCTCGTTTCCGGGGTACCTCCGATCCGGTTGTTGCAGTGATTTTCCACCTGGTCGCGCATCCCGCTTCTCTCATTGTTGTCATACCTCGGCGGAGAGGCAACGATTAGCATTTTCAGGAAGTTGTTCGCTCCGGAAGCAATGTCTTGTGACAGGGGTAACTCCTCCCGATGTTGATCTGATCGAAACCTGCTGGGCATTCCCTGAACCACCTTGCTCTGGTTCTGGGCTTTGCATCCTCACATTTGCCTCATACGTGTGACCCATGCCGGGATAAGGAAAACGGCTATTTGGATTTGGCGTGTGAAACTTTACGGCGATTGGTCCATTGTCGACTCATAGCGGCTGACAATTAGCTCGGACGGTCGTAATTAATCTATGATTACTTTTCCTGTTCTTTTGCTCTGCGATGTCCATGTTTTCTGCCATCATTTCTTGTCGATGTCCATTGCCCTCCGATTATCTAGCGTTGGTTGCTACTGTTGCGGGTTGATCTTGATTCTCACAGGTTGCAACTGGTGCTGCAATTTAACATGTGAGTATATGGTCGATCTGTCATCTCTCTTTTCCTCAGTAATCATTCTCTCGGGATGACCCGGCTCCATCCTACTGCAGGTAGTATGCTACCATGCACAAACAATGTAAAATTTAGTATAGATTTTTATGAAGTTTTAGTATAGATTTTATTGCCCCATACTATAGATTTTAAAGGATTTTAGTAGATTTTTGTTATGATTTTTAGAATAATTTCTGACATATGAAATATTAGAATAGGATTTTAAGATAATTTATGACATATAGTTATTTATAGTTCTTCTGGATCACCAAGATGTCCAAGGGGTGACTCAGAGTCGGGCCGAACGCTTTGGGGGAGGTGGTTAAAGGACTCTCTGGTTGAGAATCAGGGTCTGTCGTTGACGAACTGAAGTATAAAGTAACCGGCGAGAGAATAGTAGGTCTTGAAACCGGCACCCAGTGGTCTTGTCCATTTTATGTCGAGGAATGTGAGCTTACGTCCAGCGCTATCACGAGGTAGTGTTGGAAAATGAGCTCACAATCCATCATACATGCTTGAATCTTAGGGTCTCCCAGTGACTTTATTTCTGAGCGGTTCCCTGTCTTTGGGTGTTCTATAGGCCCCGGACGCGTCCACATTATTCTTTATAATTATCAGGATTTATTCGAAATGCTTACTAGTTATATGATGTCATAATAATATTATGTCGGATGACCGAGATGTATTGCTATATCCATGTCCTTAATATTGTTGTATGAGGGATTGTGAGATGTTTATTTTATCAGCTATGGATTATTCGAGACTTATTATTTTGACATCAACTGGTTTTTGTTGAGATGTATTACTAATGTTGTGATAATATTGTGCTTTAGAAACTATGGATCATCTTTGAACGCAAACGTAGGAAGATGAAGAATGTATGGAGAACATGATTCGCGTGATGGTGATGAGGACATTCTAACATTATGTAAAGAACTTGGAGGGACATGATGACACCCCAAGTAGTCATGGAATGATGATAGAAGATGATGACTCGGTGAATCTGACTTTAGTGATTACAAAGTCCTGATTGAGGTATATGTGCATGGATTAAGCTCTCCTACCGACTTTTGCAAATGGGCTTGATTTGTATATATGTACATGTATTAATTAACGCTTTTCTTATTTTTTTTAGCCTCCGTGATAAACCACCCGACAAGCAACTTCTATGAAAAGAGAGCAAGCGAGACGCGTGAGTCAATCGATTGAAAGATAAATACGTGTGCTGTTCACGATTGAAGTAGTCCGTAGATTGATGGCAAGGCTATTGGAGCCCAAGAAGGTCGCAAACAAATTGAGCGACGTCAGTCAGAGTTTCATGGGACTAAATCCCGATCACGCTTTGAATTGGTGGCTAAATGAGCCAAAGAAGAAGCAATGCTAGCTTTGCGGATAAAGATCCAAAGAAGCGATTTGGACTTCGTTGTTGACAAATTTCCACACACCTTAGCCAAAGGAGGATGAAAATAGACCAAGAGTATAAGGAAAAATGGTCAAAGAGTGTACTCTAAAGAAAGAGGGCGAATCCTTCGCATACCCGAAGACAATAAAATTGAACAAATTTGTCACCGCTGGCGACTCCAAATTTCGAAGATTGCATATTAAGCTAAGATAAGACCTCAGCTGCCCGAATTTGTGGCGTATAAGGAAGGTCCTCATGGTTACAAAGGTCGAAGTGTTTAAACTAATAGGCTAAATGCTAGGAAGAAGAAATATCACTGCATTTACTCGGGTCGGGTGGCTACATATCTTAGAGGCCTAAGTGGGAGCAAGCCGAGGAAGGACCTACGAGCAGATGGGGTGGGACATCTTCAAATGCACGGAGTGGGCCTTATGCCACAAAAAGACTTGTTCTACGTAGAATTGGGGCAAAGTTGGACCAAGAAGCAATGAATGTGGTATCTTCCAAAGACCTTCTTGCCAAACCCGTCCACACGAACTCATAAGCGGCATTCGAGGAAACAGCCGCTGGGACCTTCCATCCTTTATTGCAAGAAGAATGACGAGCCGACCACGCCAAGCATCGGTAAAAAGAACACTCTAGACTAGCAATAACGAGGCACAAGAGTAATGACGCATGGAAGGATGGGTTTTGCCAGCGATGTGGCCGCATTCTTTTGCGCATGGCAGCTACGAGCAAAAAGAGAAGATACCTGGGATGACACAGACAGAAACAGACATCTCCCGCAGTGCATAGTTTAACCGGAATACTACGCAATGTACAGCCAGCAAGCTATCGCCCATCTCGGCCGCATGAAGAGCTCTGATTGGAGAAGTCATGTGGCCTGATTTCGGGCCATGAAAAGCAAGATGGTTTGATGAAGGCGTGCAGCCCACGCTAGAAAATGGTGGGTTCTCGATACCCTCAAGTGGATGAGATCACGCGAGGGAACACGCTGAGCTACGCCATGCATGAAATTAATGCGCTTAGCTAATAAGGTGGCAAGGGCCGGTTATGCCTTTTACCTCCTATAATGCGGAGTGGAACTTACTTTGATGGCTCTATACGGTGTTGATGTAGAAGCTTGTTGGGAACCCCAAGAGGAAAGGTATGCGATGAGCACGGAAGCAAGTTTCCTCAGTTATGAAAAACCTGTGTTAATCGAACCTAGGGAGCAAGGAACACCCCAAAGATGTTGCCAAGTAGTTGAGCCTTTGCGTATGCACCATCAAAAAGCCACAAAGCAGCAGACAACGTGAGACACTCGGCACAACACAACCATAGAACTACATCCCCAATCTCTATGGCGAGGTTGTCAATCTCACCGTGTTTTGCTGAAAACAAAGGAGTTAAAAAGCGATCGAATGGGGAAGAAGTAATAGTTTGCGTAGTAAACAGCCAAAGCAAGTAGTCAGCTTTATAGATTATATAAAAAGAAAGGACGGGATCCATAGTTCACTTTCGGAGGGTTTCCTTAAGATAGATAACATGCTAGGTGAACAAATTAGATGCGGGCAATTGAGCAGGCTGCTCGAGCAAAGCACATGAATATACTAATATATCTTGAATCCTTTGAGACTTGACTGGGTATTACAATATTATACATAGACCTATCAAACCGCATCCCTACTGAATAATAATCCACCTTCGTGTTATCATCCTAACCCCTCCAAAAGTATTGAGTTACAACATGATTATTGCCCTACAATTGCATGTAATGTAAACAATCCCCGATTTGAAACCACAGACAAAGTTTTGTTTCTAATGCTGTAACACATCTGATACTTGATTTCTGTATCACTTCCCCCAGTTGCAGAGGCATGGGTGCAAGATCACAAATAACAAAGACATGATAGAATCAATAATCAATCTGAGTAGCATCTCAATATCCGCCAGATCCCGCCAAACACAACTGCAAAATTACAAATAGATGATCTTGATCACATGAGCGGAGCTCACAATTCTGAACATGAAAGCTTCAAAAGAGGAGGAGAACCAATAAGCATCTAGCTACTACGCTGGATCCAAGCTGACGAAGGATGAACTACTCCGCATCACCTGAGAAACTTGCATGACTGATGAAGAAGGCCTCCTGAACAATTCCCCTCTCTCCGTGAGGTGCAGGAAGAAACTGAATCCCTCAGGTCAAGGATGGAGATGACGGCGGCTATATAGACTCTTTAAGTGGATTGCAGTGGTGGTGGGGTTTTCGTCGAGGGCATACTATAAGCGGAAGGAGGCCAAGAGAAGTGCCGGGCCCAGCGGACCACCAACGCAGGCGAGGATTGGCCAACGCTGACCGGGTGGTAATGGTATCTGGCCCTTCGTCTAAATACGGCATAGTCACTTCAGAAAAATAAGCACTGGCTTTTGTCACGTCAATTAGAGAATATTCATTTCTGACTTTCGAGACCACTTGAATTAGAAAAGCGAGGCGATTTGGCACTATCAAACTCTTGTTAATAGGTTGTGGTCAAGAAATCATATGAAAAGTGATACTCAAGTTGGAAAAAAACACAAGAAAGTGGATAAAACCAACATGGAGCATCGAAAATTATAGATGCATTTGCAATGTATCAACATCTATAAGCTTAACTCACACAACCGTCCTCCAGGTTGGTAAGTGATAAAAAAGAAAGAATAATTTTGAGGGTGACATGCACCATCAAAGACTTGATCAAAATATTTAATGTTCAAAGTGGGATATAGTACTTCCAATCGCAACATTAAAGACAAAGTTCTAGCAATAACAAAAACTATGATGCACAACGTGAAAAGGCCTGAACAAAGATTCATGAATAACAATGATACTTTGCAAGGCGTTTGTTTGTTTCACGTGAAAACATAGCATTATAGTGGTCGACTTGTCCATAATAGATAGCAAATGTAAATGCATAGGACACCTTCAAAGTTCATGAGTGACTAGATACAATAGTTTTAAAACAAGCGATAACAATTCATCAATCAACTAGTCCTTGGGACAATGCACATAGAACTAAGGCCGTACTATACTTTCAAGAAATGAGTGCATAAAGATGAAATTGGAGACTCAATACGTGAATTGGAAGAAAAAGCCTTTTTTATAAAAGGAAGTAGAGTTCAAGTCTCATAAAGAAACTTCCAAAATTATACGTGCCTTAGTTTTCATCTCTCATTGCCCCTATCATGGCTTATCTTGAAGGTGATTATAACGGGTTAAGTGACACAACTAAGAGGATATGCTTGACAGGTTTATAAGCAAATCTCATGCCTTACTTACAATGAACCGATCCCCATGCTACTCAACTTTAGTCTTGAGTGGCTCTTGTCATTTGGAAATATGTGTATCATTAAGAACCATGACGGGTACCCCTTACATGAAATCGGGAGCTTTCCACAATCAAAATGACAGGCAAGCGGTTGACAGAGCATCTTTTATTTGCTATTTACTTAGGTTTTATTGGGGATACTTCCTTAGGTGCTCATTATGGTGATGCTGCAAGTTCCACCATGATTGAGCGCGCCAAAAGCAGGCTAACGGCCCGACATTTAGCTAACACATACAAACTCCATGATCTTACAAGTTCCTTTTTGTATTTCACACCATGGGATCAAATAAGCAAAGAACAAAGATATCAACGGGGTACAAAGTACAGGTGCAGTAATTGAAAGCGTTCGATGGTACATAGTTGCTAATTTCAACTTATAAAGTGCAAGCATATATGCAATAAAAGGACCCAATGGTTCAAGTTTATTAAATGATAAAGTAAGGTGTTACATCAGGATTACGTGAGCTTTAATCACTGAATTTCATAACAGTGGAGGAGTAAGCTTAAAACATGGAATACACTTGGAATAGCATAAAGCTAGTAGGTGGTATGGTGGACTCTTTGGAATAACTTGAGTTTTGGGGAGTTGGATGCATAGTGGAACTCATGCTTTGTTGTGGGCTGGCAAAATTTGGGAGGCTGACAGACTAAAGAGCAATGGCATGCCATAATCATGCGGATCAACAAAACATGTCATTGATCAAAGCATAAGTGATACTACAGAGAAACTAAAGGTCCTAAAAGGCTACATAGTGACTTTGGATAAAAGTCATAACATGGTGTGAGGCATCGTGGTGACCCAAATACAAACATCAAGGGAGAATACCGTATACTATGCTTTAATATACTGAAATAACATGAGATTCATCAAGGCACATTAAGCAATCCCAAGTATTTATAACAGTCATGCTACAACAAAAGAATACTAAGCATACAAGCCAAAACAATATCAAGCATGACGCTGACAAGCATAAATACAGTCAAAACAAGCTCTTTCCACACTCTGCAGTGAACTTTCCTACTCTTCCAAACCAAAACCAAACTATTTGCGAAACCAGTAACCTTGAAAGAGGGGTCAACAAATTTATTCAGCAAACTAAGCAAACCAAAGGCAAACAAAACCAAAACGAAGCGAAAAATAAGGCGGCTCCGAAAAAACACAAGCGACTTCATAAAACAATAAAAATAGGCGTTTGGAAGAAACCTGGAGATTTTATTTGATGAAGAAGAGACCTTAGGCACATCCCAGCACAACCTTATACTTCTTATATATTTCTTGGGGTGACTTGGTATCCCCAATCTTAACTTTAGTCCATCCTTCATCTCATTACTCATCCCTTCCATACATGAAATTTTCTTCCTTCAAAACTTCCACACAATCTTTATTACTAGCAACATTAATTACATAAGATAAATAAGTCTTAAGGTTCTCAGTTCAACACCAAATAAACTTCCATTAGAGCTTTACTATCTCTTGTAGCACTTCCCTCAAAGCTCAATTCCCAAAATAACTCAGAAGGAACCAACAAAGCAAATTGAGAAAATGGCAATCTATCAAAAGCAGACCCTTGGGTGAAGAATTTTTTGAAGACAGCCTGTTGCTCCAAATAAAAAAGTGTTTGAACTAACTAGAGTTGCCTAACAACCTGGGGCAGAATCACAAAATTACAGCTCAATCGGAGCATACAGGCTCTCCACGAATTTTACGGTGAGCACAAATCTGTTTTAAGACTGACAACTTTCCAATCGACTACTTCACTCTCATTAGAGTTGCTCTTGGCACAAAAAGCAAATAAAGGATAAGGAGGGTTATTACAGGTTAATAACTTCCAAGACTCATCTAAAACTTTAGTTCTCCCCAATAGTACTTTTTTTATACTTCTTTAATTAGGCATAAGAAGCAAGATCAGAGTGTTCTCAAATGAAGCATTAAGACCAAATTTTTGTTTTTCCTTTCGAAGCGAAAATATTTTAAGCTCTTTTTGAGGAAGTGTTCTATACCTTTCTTGAGTGGGGAGTTTTGACATTTATTGCGTTGCCTTCTTTCATATCATTAATCACTTTCATGATTCCACAGAAGGAATCTTCCCAAAATAATAGACCAAAAGCATTATTTAGCAACCAAAAAACACTGAAATCAACGAGGACATAAGATAGATTAACCATAATAAGAACATCATTAAGACTCCCCAATGAGTTTATTTTTAGCATTAGCATCAAGTGGGACATTAAATAACAATCTTCAGAGGAGGAAATCAAGCATATCATAAATCATACAGGCATAACTAAAGGCACTACTATCAAGATCACAAAAGCTTTGAAATCAAAGTCGACCATACAAACCAGTGATGGGTTCCCAACCATCTTCTTTATTTATAGAATATAAGCTGTGGCTTTCATCATATTTACAATGCTAGAGCTTCGATAATGTGTTTTGTAAAAGCCATGTTCATAACATTCAGACTTTTAACCAAAGCTTTTGTAGGAACTTAATAACTTCGAGATATTGAAACCACCATCAGATCAAAAATCAACTTTTATCATCTAAAGTAGTAGAACAACCCCCAACCTCTTACTAGTATGAGTGGTGATGGTAGCTTACTAAATAACCTGTAATTTCATCTTCTCTTTCCCGCTAGCATGTAATTGACTAATAGTCTAACATTTCATCAAATTCTTACTTGTATGGCATTAGTAGCTGCAAAGAGATTCTCTAATTAATAGTTTCAGGTTTAGCTGACCATTTTATTCAAAAGTAGATTGAAGCCAGCCAAAGATGTTATATTTCTTTCGGTGAAAATTTTCCTCAATAGTTTTGTTAAGCGGTTTGTTTACTAATAAGCTCTTTAAACTTCTTAACTTCAAGTTCGGAGGAGCACTCTTATTATTATTTGTGAATTTTATAACATTACCATTATTTGGGAGGATATGACTTATATAATTATTTATTGCAAATTGTTCCTATAGCATTATTACCATAGCATTATTTGCCAAAATTGTTATTTCTTATGAAATTCATCAACACTCTTGCTTGAGCAACAAAGGAGCTAAGGAAAGGTATTTGGATCCAATGTAGGCTTTCCATTAACAAGCATGAACATACTAATATCAATCTTATCACTCAAGGAGGTTTCCTCAGCGAATTTACCTTCTTGTGGAGCTCTCTGGAAACGCATTGAATAATTAACCATCGCCTTATTCAGAAGTTTTTGTTGTAGCACCCAAGTGATGGTCGCAAAGAATTACCTCCAACTAGATCGATCGGTTTCCTTGAAGAATAATTGATCCATAAAGTTTGGATGATCATCAAGCGATCCAGTCCATGGTGGGGACAATTTCTACCAAAAGATTTCATTTCTTTCCCAAGCTTGAGCAACATGCTCATTTATAAAGTTGTTAAAACTTCATTATTTCACTTCATGGATATAATCTGCTTGGGAGATGATATTTTCCAATAAAAGCATCTTTGCACTTGGTCCAAAGTCAATACTTCTTCTAGTTAAAATTCCAACCATTCTTTATTTTTTCCTCTCAAAGAAAACAATTTCAGCTGTAATATACATCTACATCCCTATGCTTTGCATCTCGCAAGAGTTCAACAAGAGATTTATTTAGATAGGAAGACTTGTCTTCATGCAATACCGGAAAATTCTTTGTCTCATAACAGAGATTGAGTAAGCGGGGTTTTATCAAAAGAAAATATTTTTCATACAAGTGGAGCAATATGCGCATAAAATCGACATTGTTATTGTTGGTGCTAATTGAAGTCACGCTTAGTGTTTTAAAATGGTATTTTGGGTTTTTCAATAAGAAAAGCAAAACAAGTAAACTATTTTTTGTGTTTTGAATAACAAAACAAGCAAACAAAAGCAAAACAAAAACAACAGTAAAGAGATTGGTTATGAGGACTCCCCTTGTGAAGATGTCCTTGACTCCCGACAGGCGCAGAAAATCTTGATGTGCTCAATGATTGACGATGTAGAGCTTGTTGGGAACCCCAAGAGGAAGGTATGATGAGCACAGCAGCAAGTTTCCCTCAGTTATGAAACCATGGTTTAATCGAACAGTGAGCAAGGAAACACCCCAAAGGTGTTACTAGCTGAGCTTTGGCGAGGCGCCTACCGGTGCTAGTAAGCGTGGAGACACCTGCACACAACTCCTAAAACTTTGTCCCCAACTTGCGATGAGGTTGTCCATCTCATCGTGTTTTGCGGAAAATAAAGGATTAAACGTATCAAATGGAAAGAAGTAAAAGTTTGCAGAAAGTAAACACAAAGCAGTAAAAGATTGTAGATTGTATGTAAAAGACAAGGACCGGGATCCATAGTTCACTAGAGGTGGCTCTCCTTAAGATAGATAACATCTTTGGCTCTCTTAAGATAGATAACATCTTTGGGTGAACAAATTATAACAATTGACAAACAGAAAGCAATACATGCATATACTAATCATCTTGACTCCTTTGAGACTTGATTGGGCATTACAACATTATACATGACCACCATCCAAGCATCTATGACTAATGGAATAACTTGGTTTAGGGAGTTGGATGCATGAGTGGAACTCATACTTGGTTGTGGAGGCTAGCAAAAGAGAGAGCAATAATGGCCATAATCATGCGGCAGAGACAAAACATCATTGATCAAAGCATAAAGTGATACTACAAGTTGAAAACTAAAAGGATCATAAAGGCTATGGTGACTTGAGATAGTCATAACATGGTGTGAGCATGCCAAGTCAACCCAAATAAAGCATCAAAGGAGAATACCACTATACTATGCTTTAATATGCTAAAACAACAATGATTCATCCAAGGCACATTAAGCAATCTCAATTGTTTATAACAAGTCATGCTACAACAAATAATACTAAGCATAAAGCCAAAAAACAATATCAAGCATGGCATGACAAGCATAGGCCACGATCAAAACAAGCTCTTTTACCACATAAGCATGAACTTTCCTACTCTTTTCCAAACCAAACCAAACTATTTGCAAACCAATGTATGAAAGGGGTCCAACCAATTTATTCAGAAAACTAAGAAAACCAAAAGCAAACGAAAAACCAAAGAAGCTCCAAGAACAACACAATTGTGCATGAAACAATAAAAATGAAGCGTTTGGAAGAAACCTAGGATTTTTATTGATGAAGAGGGATACCTTGGGCATCCCCAACTTCTTGGATATTTCTTGGGGTGACACCATCCCCAAGCTCCATCCTTCATCTCATTACTCATTCCTTCCATACACCTGAAATTTTTCCTTCATAAAACTTCACACAATCTTTATTAGCAACATTAGTGCACTCAAGATAAAAGGTCTTAAGGTTCAGTTCTAACACCAAATAAACTTCCATTAGAACACTAGCTACTGATAGCACTTCCTCAAAAGCTCAATTCCCAAAAGAACTCAAAAAAGGAACCAACAAGAAGCAAATACAGAAAATGGCAGAAATCTGTCAAAACAGACCAGCAGGTAAAGACGAATTTTTTTTCGAAGACCTTCTGTTGCTCAAATCAAAAGTGTTGAACGAAAGTTAGATAACAACCTGGGCAGAAGCAAAAATTCACGCCTCAAAAGACGTTCAGAGATTTTACACGAATTTTTTACGGTGAAGCACAGAAATCTGTTTCAGGACAGCAACTTTCCCAATCATTACTTCTCTCTCATTAGAGGTTACTCTTGGCACAAAAAAGCAAAAAAAGGATAAGGAGTTATTACTGACGTAATAACTTCCAAGACTCATCTAAAACTTTTGGGTTATCTCCTAATAAGTGCTTTTCTTTAACGCCTTTAAGTTAGGCATGATAGTTTGAGAAGATGCTCACATAAAAAATATGAATTGAAGTAAAAGAGAGCATCAAGAAGCAAATTCAAAACACATTTAAGTCTAACCCACTTCCTATGCATAGGAATCTCGTATGAAAATAAATCAAAGAAGCACATAGTAACAAGAATGGGTAGATAAAACAAGCAACTTCAAAACTTTCAGCACATAGAGAGGTGTTTCATTACCATGAAAACTTCTACAACCATATTTTCCTCTCTCATAATAATTTTCAGTAGCCTCATGAATAAACTCAACAATATAACTATCACATAAAGCATGCTTTTCATGATCTACAAACACTAGAGCTTTATTATAAACATTTTCAAAAGAATCCTCAAGAACATGACATTCGTCCTCCTTTGGTAAGCATGAGGGACAATCAAATAATGTAAAAAAGAGTTACTCTCATTAGAAGGTAGGGATGGGTAGATCCATTCTTCCTCCTCTTGATCATCACTCTCCTCCTCTTTTCATCCAATGAGCTTCCAGTTTCAGCAATTTCTTCTTCCATAGGCTCACTGCAAGGCATTAGTCTCTTCCATTGGTGGAGCATCTATTAAGATATTCAAGAATATAGCCATTTTCTACCTTGTAATTATCAAAGCAAAATTTAAGTATATCATAAACCTCATATTTATAAGGTGAATCATCAGTATTTTCAAGCAAACTAGCAAGTTCAAATGCACCCTTCAAGCAATAAATTCTTCAATTTGTTCCACATCATAAAAGTCATAATTTCCTTTAACATAAGAAGATATGGTAACATTATCATTATACTCACATTGAAAAGGGAGGTGTTTATACCTCCTACAACAACAGATTTATCAAAGCAATAAGTAACATTATAAGTAGAGCACGTTTCTAGCAATGGTATTCAATTTATCAATTTGTTCCCATAAGTGTTTCCCTTTTTGTGACAAGCGGTGTTCCTTATAATAATATTTTTGTTCTTAGTGAACCCACCTTACCAATAAGATTCAGTTTCAAAGAAACCAACCATTGATAGAAAGCATGATAAAGCAAGACAATAACAGACCAATGAAAATAACAACTATAGTAGGAACTAATTTTTTGTGTTTTTTTATAAAGAAACAAGTAACAAACAAAGCAAAAAAAACTAAGCAAAACAAAAACAAAGAGAGATTGGTTATGAGGACTCCCCTTGTGAAGATGTCCTTGACTCCCGACAGCGCCGGAAAAAATGCTTGATGGCTCTGTTGATGTAGATGCTCGTTAGGAACCCCAAGAGGAAGGTATGATGAGCACAGCAACAAGTTTCCCTCTTATGAAACCAAGGTTTAATCGAACCGAAACACCCCAAAGGTGTTGCTAGCTGACGATGAGGTTGTCAATCTCACCGTTTTTTGAAAACAAAGGATTAAAGCGTGTCGAATGGAAGAAGTAAAAGTTTGCAGAAAATAAACACAAAGCAGTAAAAGGTTGTAGATTGTATGTAAAAAGAAAGGACCGGGATCCATAGTTCACTAGAGGTGGCTCTCCTTAAGATAGATAACATGCTGGGTGAACAAATTACAGCGGGGCAATTGACAAACATCGAGAAAGCAATACATGCATATACTAATCATCTTGACTCCTTTGAGTCTTGATTGGGCATTACAACATTATACATAGACCGCCATCCAACATCTATGACTAATAATCCACCTTGAGGTTATCATCGAACCCCCTCGATTATTAAGTTGCAAGCAACAGTTATTGCTTCTGAATTGTGTAAAGTAAACAATACGATTGTTCTATGAACAAAGGATTGTTGTTTTCTCCCTAGTAGCAACATCACATCTAGTACCTTAGAGATTTCTGTCACTTCCCAGATTACCAGAGGCATGAACCCACTATCGAGCATAAATACTAACTCTTGGAGTTGCTAGCATCTACTTGGCCAAGATAGCTACTAACAACGGAAAGCATGCAAGATCACAAATAACAAAGACATGATAGAATCAATAATCAATCTGAAATAGCATCTCAATATCCATCGAACCCATAAAACACAACATGCGAGAATTACAAATAGATGATCTTGATCATGAGCAGACTCACAAGATCTAAACATGAAAGCACAAGGAGGAGAACTAGCCATCTAGCTAATACATGGATCCCGTAGTCCAAGGATGAACTACTCATGCATCACACGGAGGCTTGCATGATGATGAAGAAGGCCTCGGGGTGAATTCCTCTCTCTCCTGGTAAGTCTTAGGGAAGAGCTTCAGATCCCTCTGATCTAGGGATGGAGATGACTTAATGGCTCTGAGACTCTTCGTAGATTTTGATTGTGTACTTAGGGTTTTCGTCGAGGGCATCTTATAGGTGGAAGGGAGGCCAAGGGGGTGCTGAGGCTGACGAGACCACCCCACTGGCGCCCGGGCGAGGGGGCCGCATGGCCAGGTGGTGTGGTGCCCCCTGGCCCCTCGAGTCTCGTACTCGGGCATCCCGATGACTTCCGGAAAATAGGCACTTTGGCTTTGCCGCCGTCCTATCCGGTAGAAATATTCATTTCGACTTTCCTGGAAACCAAAACAGCGAAAACAGCAGCTAGCACTATGGCTCTTGTTAATAGGTTAGTCCAAGAAATCATATGAAAAGTACTCCAAAGTGTGGACAAAACACAAGAAAGTGGATAAAACCAAGCAAGAAACATCAAAAATTATAGATACATTTGCAATGTATCACTTACCACTCCCAACCGATTCCGTGATGGCTATCTTGTTGTCGGGTGGATGAGGGTTATGAAGGCATATGAGGAAGCACAGCTTGACCACGCTACAAGTAGCGGGGAAACTCAACTGAAATTTGCAAGTGAAAACAACCATTCTACGGAAGAACGAACACATCGTGCTTCCAAATTGGAAGAGTGCTGGCTCCCCCCGTCTCATGACATGACCATCTCTCCGCCACTCAACCTCAGTCTCTCGCCTCAGCGGCTGTCTCGGTCGTAAAACTCTCTGCTGCCTCCGCGCGTCAAGCCATCTCCGGCGTATGTCCGGACCATCTCTTGTGCGTTAGCCATATCCGGCGCGTCAGCCATCTCTGTTGCCTCAGCGTAAGTGAAAGAGCACTGCCGCCGCTAGTACTAGTACTACTACCACGAAGAAATACAAGCGAAGAAGCCGTCACATGTAGAAAGAGTTCAAGGAACTACGTCCTGTGAGGCGTCGCCAAGCCATTGCCGTATTGTGGAATCGCGGCTTGAGGAGAACAAGAGGATCTCGGAAGACGAGGTTAAGAAATTCTTTGCACCTAAACGGGCCGAGCCAAAGGAGAAACTAGATCCGGCGGTGGTGGAGAAGTTTTTCAATAATCTTTCGAATCCTGAACCCCCACTTGTGTCGGACTCTGAGCAGCGGATTATAAAGGGGATGCAAGGGCGGAGGAGTCTGAAAGTAGTAGTCATGCACCCGGAAAACAGTTCCCCAGCGGAGAGCAGGAAAACCAATGTGCCGCTCCAGAGTGTTGATACGGATAACTCCTCCTATAAATGATTCTGAGGAAGAGCTACAAAGAAGGAGGTCGATGAGATGGGATGACTTACATTGCATACTTGAACATCATGGGAGACCAATTGCCCAAAGCGATATCCACCCATTACAACCATGGGAGCACGGAAGCCTCTTAATCAAGAAACACCAGCTCAAGGATCTACCAATAAAAGATGCGAAGATTTCATAAGTGGTACCTTACTTTCCGCAAGACAAAGGCAAAGGGAAATGCGAAGATCTCTTGCGAGAAGGTGGTGTATTGAGACAACAAACCAAAGGAAATACTATTGCCTTATAACTTCAAGTGAGTGTTGCAAGTCTTGTACATATTCTGTTTAGAGGCTTACTCGATGTTTGAGTGTGCCCGATGATGAGTTATCGTTACCTGATTCCACTTTATTCTCGCTAGTCATTCAAGTTGGCGAGAAAGTCCTTGTCATGGACTCGACTGAAAAACAGTGAGCTATATGCAGACTTTAAGCGATGCTCCGGGTAATTTTAATCATATTATCGCACTAGATCGACCACTTTCGTGACAGCAAGTAATTAATTACTATCTTTATTTATTTTCTTTGCTGGGCAGGGTTTGGAAAAGGTTCACGGGCGGTGTGTCATGGGTGAATGGTCAAGAACTAGAATTTGTAGATCAAAATGTAAGTAATACTAGCCAGCTAGGTCTGCGTATCTTTGATTCTGCTTTCAATTCCATTATCTTGCTTGATTAATTATTATTTTGATTGAGTCTCTATTCTCATAAAATGCAGCGATGCAGGGAGCCAGCAATAACTTATGTGGATACTATGTTTATGCGAGTTCATTAGCAACACGATATGTCTTGAGGCCAAGCCGCTTTTACAATAACTTAGAGTACGTAAACAAAGTACACAACTTTATTTTATTACCATCAGTTGTGTTGAGTTTCATTCTTATATATATTGACCCCCTTCTTTATATATATTTAGATCGAACGGATACGGGACAAACTCCTACCATTTGAACGCATATACGAGCCATTCAAGAGGAATTGGTGGGAGTTCATACTTGAAGAGGTCGTCAAAGCCTGGCGGAGAACTCTATAGATATATGCTTGCATCGTAATTATCTAGAGACATGCTATATTAATTGTATGTATATGCTCGAAACGTGTATGGAATAACTTGATGCTTGACGTAATGCGGAGAATACCACAATGGCAATGTTGTGTATAATAATATTTGCTTAATTATTGATGTATGTATGTAGCGCACAATTTATATATGTGTACCTCTCGTCGATCCCCCGCGCGAGAATCCGCCCCAAAAGCGAAGGCGGCGGTAGAACAACCTTCTACTGCGGTAGAGTTTGGACCATTTCCTGCGGCGAGGAATTTAGTACCGTTCGTTATTACGAACCGGTGTTAAAGGGGTGGTTTGAGCTCATGGCAGCTCCCGTCATACCCTTTAACACGGTTCATATAAGAACCGGTGTTAAAGAGACCTCTAACTTTCCAGATAAACAACAGCGGTTTACCCAACCGGTGTTAGAGAGAATTTTAAACCGGTGTTAGTTGCGCTTTCCACTAGTGAAGTCTGCCCCAATAGCCTGGTATCCAATGACGTTTATGGGACGGTACATTAAAGATCATCTTTTATACTACTCAAGTCAAGTGAATGCATACATGTACAATGTACAGAGAGGAGTGAGAAAATCTTCGTTCAAGGACTCCAATGACTCATGTTACTTTCCTTAAACATATTCACTTATTTTAGTGGCTTAAAAATAAGCCGCCTACTTCCCAGGTTCTCCCATAAGATGCCCAACTTATCAGTTAGGGCTTCCAAGTTAGTTATTTCATAACTGATTTAGAAGTTCTAAACTAATAAGTCAGGTGACTTATGGGATAAACTAGAGGAGGAGCTTTGAGTTTGCTTCGGTATCCTCCTCTCCTCTAAATATAGAAAACTGAAAACACAAGTACAATACCCCTTCATGCTCTCCGAACCGAAAGGTATTAGTCAATCCTAGTCCTCCTTGTGTTTTCAATTTTCTAAGTTTGGGAAGACTGGGAGGATACTGGAGCCACTGTAATATTATTTACGCTGTCAAAAGAACCAGGAAGTGTGAAGCTTCATGGCTAGCCAACTCAACCAAAAAGTCTGAATTGTTAGCTAGTACAATCAACTTATATATACTTCAACACCCGCTCAAATGTGATGGAAAAACACGTTAACATGTGGAGACTAAAGTAGGCTCAAAGGCCTTCAACAGGAAGTACATGGTCTGCGTGGTTTGCACTATAGTGAACCAATAACTTAATATTAGTTCCACCTAACAATATAAGTAATTGGGTTAGAAAATCCACTATGCAAAATGTAGAAACAAGAATACTTCCATAAGTTCGAGAAATAGCATTCAACTCATGTTTGGGATGCAAGAATCCTCATGGTCAGTTATTTGTACAGGTATGTCTGAAATTAAGAAATCACTTTCAGGTAATCAACTGTTCTTGTTAGTTTCTTTTGTTTTCACCCACTTTTCGCCTCTAAGCAATGGTACGTCAACCTACTTTGTAGGATTATCATCAATACAACACTGGTCGTACTTGGTCGAAATATACAATACACAATCTTGTTTGTTCCCAATCCTCTTTTTATATAAAAGCGTCCAGATGTGGAAGACAATAGGGGCCGTGGAGGTGTGAGAGTAGTGTTTGATGACAATTTGTATGTCTTTATTTATGCCTGTATAGGAATTGGAGGTAATCGGAAGATGGTTTCCACAATGCTTGGTGAAGATGGATCAAGTTGTGGTGTTTTGTCTACTGGCTTCAGATTCTAGTTCGTCATTATAAAGTTCCTTTATTCGTTAGTCAGAATCTATGGTAACTATCTTTTCTGAAATTGAACAACTAGCGGCATGTACATGACAAGACTATAGGTATCAGTTTTAACATGGTTTGATGATGAACCACAAATGACCTACCAAGAACTAGGATGCCACTTTAACAGATGACTACTTCAATTACCAGCCTATGCTGAATTGATGAAAAATTTCAGTCCACTTCCTCAAAGGTCAAAACTATGGTCTTTAACCTATAATAAGCATGGGTATGCCTTTCCAGTTACTTGTACAAACCTTCGTTAAGAACAAAAAGGTATTTTAAGAAAAAAATCATAACCTACACTAAACAACTCTGGTATTTATTTTTGATTTACTAGGTAGAATATAACACCTACTTCCCACTAATGATAATAGAAGAAATCACATAATTATACTTTCCGATCCAAATATTTTAGGCAACATTTTGCCTAAAACAACGGAAATAATTTGGGTGGGGGTATCTCAAAATTATTTATTATTCTTATTTATTTAATCTTATTTATTTTCAAAGTAATGGAAACCATTCTCCTTAAATAGTACCATGTACAACTATCATCCATACTACTCCTTCATTGTTTTTAGAGGTACTTCTTCCTTGTTCGTGTTTGTAATATAAAGCACAAATACATGAATAATAGAAATATAAAACAATAAGAAAAAGAACACAAATTAGGAAAGGTCATCAGGCACATGTCTAATCTAGTGGCTTATTTTCATTATCACCATCAATGTTTGCATAGGAATTGATGTATGAGGAAAATATTTATATGTTCTTCCGCGAACAAGAGATGATATATGTAATCTAATGTTGGAACATGTCTAATGTTTATTTGATCACCTGCAAGGTGCACATCTCCCAATCAGTTTTGAGCCAATGCACAATTAATGTTCTGAGTTGTTAGTCTTGGCTTCAATGCACATTCACATCGTCACACATGTGCGGTTTGGTTGGATTGTGTCCTTCAGGCACTAGCATCCCTGGGAACTATCTGATTGCTTGCTTAAAACTACCCGTGGTGAAAGTGACATAGGTGGTAACATACATGCCACCTAGAAAAAAAATGACATCCTGAGTAATTAATTAGGACAAATTTTCAAGAAATACATCATGAGGGATAAGCCGTGTGTTTGTCTTAATATATTAACAACCAAACACATTTGCTAGACAGTAGCTAGATCTAAAACTCAAAGAATTTGCTTTGAGAGAGAGTAACAAATGTCATTGGAATCTATTGATTTCCTGATTACATAGACAACACAAATCGAAAAGTAATGGCAAAAGAAATAGAAGTTCCACACCTTGATGTCAAAGCCTTTCCTAGATCAATGATGCACCTGTGAGGTGCGGCTATGAGGAAAATGTTAAATGGCAAGTATGTGCACGTCGATAATAAAATATGATAGTAGATGGACAATAAGGTTGTTTAATTGGACAAACATTAAAATTAGGTTGCCGGCATGTTCATTGTTTGCTCTTAATCGAGTGTCTAGTAGCCCAATAGGCGTGCATACAGCACTCTCATAGAGAGGAGGGAAAACATACGTGTGAACTCTCATACATATGCATGAGAATGCATGTCACTTACTCAGGAGACGCCATGTACCGCATGGCTTTGTCCATTCGTGTGGTATGGTGGAGCACGTGTATCAGATCACCTACGACGACCATCTGATGTACATCTCTCAACCAACCTTGGATCAATGCACAATCAGAGTCATGAGTTGTGACACTCGTTTCAAAGGCATGATCACATTGTCATGCGTGTAGTGTGTTACACTTATATACACAACCTACTCTGGATGAGTATCATCATTACACTACTTTTTGATACCCTGCACACAATCGTATTCCTTGTTGTTTGTTTTCATATTTAATACATATAATGTAGAACATAGAGGAAAAGGAAATATAAGAAAATCACAAATGGAGGAAATACTTGAGTGTCCGGATGATTTCCTCATCCACAAACTCATGCTAGCCTAAATTATGGCCCTTTCATGGAGAAGACTATAGACAACATGCATGCATACGGTGGCGTCGGCCTTCCCTTATGATTGTCACGTTAGATTTTTTGCTTAGTTGGAGGAGAGATAAATAAGAAAACAAGGTTATCTAGAGATGATCTCTTAAAAATAAGAGAATACTATTTTCTCCATTGTACCATATGCTTCCCTTAGCAAATCAGTTTCTTACTAAAAATAGTAAATTATTATTAATTGCTAGAGATGACAATAGGAGATAATGCATTGTACAATTTATAAATATTGTCTTATCTGGATGATATGGAGGCTAAGGGAAGGCATGCCTTTCCTAGCATTGTACATGCCCTTAGAAAATCCACTATGCAAAATATGGCTTAAGCCTTTTTCGTGATTGCATGATTGCATCTCGGTAGTAGAAATGAGAATACTTCTAAAAGTTGGCGATGTAGCATTTAGCTCCTATTTGATATGCAAGAACCCTCATGTTCGTAGTTATTTTTACTTTTGTGGTACTCCTGTAGCTAATGCGTATTGCTGTGTATGTCCAAAATCAAGAAATCACTCTCAGATCATCTACTTTTCGTTGAAATATACAATACACAATCT
This sequence comes from Avena insularis, assembly GCA_023614405.1. NCBI lineage: Eukaryota > Viridiplantae > Streptophyta > Magnoliopsida > Poales > Poaceae > Avena > Avena insularis. The sequence continues at coordinate 63,018 of JAJUPC010000769.1, forward strand.
TGTTTGTTCCCAATCCTCTTTTTATATAAAGTGTCCAGATGTAGATGACAAAGGAGAAAGAAACTATAAGAGAAACAAGGTCGTGGAGGTTTGAGAGTAGTGTCATGAAAATTTGTATGTCTTTGTTATTCATGCATAAGAATGGGAGGTAATGGAAGATGATATCCACAAAGCATGTTGCAGATGGATCAAGTTGTGGTGTTTTGTCTAATTGGCTTAGATTCCAGTTCGTCATTATAAATGACACGGTTCTTTATTAGAGATATTCATGGTAACTATCTTGTCTAAAATTGAACAACTAATGACATGTACATGACCAGATTATAGTTCTCAGTTTTAACATGGTTTAACAGTTGACTACTTCACCATGAGGGCTTAGCATGAGATTACCAGCCTATGCTGAAATGAGGAGAAAATTTTAGTCCACTTTCAAAGGTGGAAACTGTGCTCTTTGACATGTAATAAGCATGAGTTTGTCTTTCCAGTTAGTTCACACCCTGTGGAGTTAAGAACAACAAGTACTTTAAGAAGAAAATCATAACATATCTACACTAAACAACTCTGGTATGGAGTATTATTATTTGGATGCTTATTTTTTATTTACTCGGTAGACTAGATAACACCTACTCCCCAGTAACTATACGTATACTAGAAATCACATACCAAATCACTTGTTGTGGGTTCGTTGAATCTAGACATATTTTAGGCAACATTTTGCCTGAAACAACGGAAAGTAATTTGGATCGGGGGAGTATTTTGAAATCATTTATTGTTATTATTTAGTTAATCATATTTATTTTCAAAGTAATGGGAACCATTCTCCTTAATTAATACTATGTACAACTATCATCTATACTAATCCTTCCTTGTTTGTTTTCATGTTTGTTATATAACGCACCCATACGTGAATAATAGAAATATAGAACAATAACAAAAAATAAAAATAAATTAGGAAAGGTCATCGGGGCACAGATGTTGCATCTCGTGGCATATTTTCATTATCATCATCTATGTTTGCATAGGAATAGGAGGTGTGAAGAAAATATTTCTAAATTCTTCCCGAACAAGAGATGATATGTATCTAATGTTTGAACATGTCTAATGTTTATTTGATCACCTGTACACTTTGTTTGGTGCACGTCTATCAATCAACTTTGAGCCAATGCTCAATTAATGTACTGAATTGTTAGTCTTGGCTGCAATGCACAATCACATCATCACATGCACAGTTTGGTTGGTTTGTCCTACCAGGCACTAGCATCCTGGGAACTATCAGCGATTGCTTTTCTTAAGATTACCCACATAGTGTGAAAGTAACAGGTGGTAACATGCATGCCACATAGAAAATATATATGATGTGGTGAGTAATTAATTAGGACAATTTTGAAGAACTCATGAGGGATAGTCCATCTGTTTGTCTTAATATCAACAGCAAACTACAATTACATGATTGAAGCTAGATCTAAACTCTAAATAATTCTCTTTGAGAGAGTAATAGATGTCATTGGCTTCTATTGACTACCTGCTTACATAGACAACACATATCAAAAGTAATGGCAAAAGAAACAGACTGCTCCACACCTTTACGTTTAATGCCTTTTCTAGATCAATGATGCACTTGTGGGGCGCAGCCATGAGGCAGAGAGTTCAATGACAATGGTAGATGTGCATGTCGATAAAAAATAGTATAGTAGATGGAAAAGAAGGTTGTTTAATTGGACAAACATTATAATTAGGTTGATGGCATGGTCATAAATTTCCCTTAATCAAGTAGCTCAATAGGCGTTGCATACACCACCCTCACTGAGAGGAGGGAAAACGCTGAACTCTCATCCTCAAGGAGAATCCATGCACATGGCTTTGTGCAATGCATGTCCATTTGTTTGATGAAGAAGTGGGTGTCTTGGGCATCCCCAAGCTTTGACGCTTGTACTTCTTGGATATTTCTTGGGGGTAACACGTGGCCTCCCAATCTTGAGCTTTAGTCCATCCTTCATCTCATTACTCATTCCTTCCATACACCTGAAATTTTTCCTTCATACAAAACTTCACACAATCTTTATTAGCAACATTAGTGCACTCAAGATAAATAAGTCTTAAGGTTCAGTTCTAACACCAAATAAACTTCCATTATAACACAAGCTACTGTAGCACTTCCCTCAAAAGCTCAATTCCCAAAAGAACTCAAAAAGGAAACCAACAAGAAGCAAATGCAGAAAATGGCAGAAATCTGTCAAAACAGACCAGCAGGTAAGACGATTTTTTCGAAGACCTTCTGTTGCTCAAATCAAAAGTGTTGAACTAACGAAAGTTAGATAACAACCTGGGGCAGAAGCACAAAAATTCATGCCTCAAAGGACGTACAGAGATTTTACGAATTTTTTACGGTGAAGCACAAAATCTGTTTCAGGACAGCAACTTTCCCAATCATTACTTCTCTCTCATTAGAGGTTACTCTTGGCACAAAAAGCAAATAAAAGGATAAGGAGCGGTTATTACAGAGGTAATAACTTCAAGACTCATCTAAAACTTTTGGGTTATCTCCCAATAAGTACTTTTCTTTAACGCCTTTAAGTTAGGCATGATAGTTTGAGAAGATGCTCACATAAGAAATGAATTGAAGTAAAGAGAGCATCAAGAAGCAAATTCAAAACACATTTAAGTCTAACCCACTTCCTATGCAGGAATCTTGTAAAAACAAGTCATGAAAGCACAAAGCAACAAGCATAATAAAGCAAAACAAGTGCACTTCAAAATTTTCAACATAAAGAGGGGAAACTGAATATTGTTGAGACATATAAAACCATGTTTCCCTCTCTCATAATAACTTTCAGTAGAATCATGAATAAAAGTAACAATATAACTATCACAAGAAACATTCTTATCATGAGCCATAAAGAATTAATACTCCCCACATAAACATAGTCATTCTTATTGATTGTAGTGGAGCAAATTCAACAAAATAGCTATCATTATTATTTTCATCACCATAATCATCAAATATAGGAGGCATATTGTAATCATAATTAATTTCCTCCTCAATAGTAGGTGGATTGAAAATATCATAATCATCATTGCAATCATCATAAATTGGAGGTTTGGTATCATCATAAGCAATAGAATAGCTAGCTTCCAAAGTTGGGGAACTAAAAAGATCATTCTCATCAAAACTAGCTTCCCCAAGCTTAGATTTTTCCATAGCATTAGCAATAATGGTGTCCAAAGAATTCATACTAACAACATTGATAAGCAAATAAAGTTCCATAGGTTTTTAATTTTCTCTTGAAACACTTCATGTCCTAACTCAAGATAAATACTATAAAGCTCTCTAATTTTTTTCTTATTTTCCATTAAGCCTAACTAGTGAAAACAAGAAACAAAAAGACAAAATTGCAGAATCTAAAGGAAATAACTTCGAGCACTCACACCAGAGGATGTGAGTACCTTTTATCTTACCTCCCCGGCAACGGCGATAGAAAATAGGCGTTTGCCGTGGGACGTTCTTCTTCTTTAATCCTCCGGTGTGAATACCTTTTACCTTACCTCCCAAAACCAGAAAAATGCTTGATGGCTCAATGCAGGCGCCGAAAAATGCTTGATGGCGGTGTTGATGTAGAGCTTGTTGGGAACCCCAACAGGAAGGTATGATGAGCACAAGTTTCCCTGGTTATGAAACCAAGGTTTAATCGAACCGAAACACCCCAAAGGTGTTACTAGCGAGCTTTGGTGCTAGTAGCAACGTGAGACTTGCACAACACAAACCACGAACTTTGTCCCAACTTGTGATGAGGTTGTCAACCTCACACCGTGTTCTGGAAAACAAAGGATTAACGTATCAAATGGAAAGAAGTAATAGTTTGCAGAAAGTAAACACAAAGCATAAAAGTTTGTAGATTGTATGTAAAAGACAAGGACCGGATCCATAGTTCACTAGAGGTGGCTCTCCTTAAGATAGATAATATGCTGGGTGAACAAATTACAGCGGGACAATTGACAAACATCGAAAACAATACATGCATATACTAATCATCTTGACTCCTTTGAGACTTGATTGGGCATTACAACATTATACATAGACCGCCATCCAACTATATCTATGACTAATAATCCACCTTGGTTATCATCCGAACCCCTCCGGTATTAAGTTGCAAGCAACAAATTATTGCTTGGCGCGTAAAGTAAAATACAATTGTTCTATGAACAAAGGATTGTTGTTTCTCCCTAGTAACACATCTAGTACCTTAGAGATTTCACTTCCCAGTTACGGAGGCATGAACCCACTATCGAGCATAAATACTAACTCTTGGAGTTGCTAGCATCTAGTTGGCCAAGATAGCTACTAACAACGGAAAGCATGCAAGATCACAAATAACAAAGACATGATAGAATCAATAATCACTCTGAAATAGCATCTTAATATCCATCGGATCCCCATAAACACAACATGCAGAATTAAAATAGATGATCTTGATCATGAGCAGACTCACAAGATCTAAACATGAAAGCACAAGGAGGAGAACCAGCCATCTAGCTACTACATGGATCCGTAGTCAAGGATGAACTACTCACGCATCACGGAGGCTTGCATGGTGATGAAGAAGGCCTCGGGGTGAATTCCCTCTCGAGGTGCGGGAAGAGCTTCAATTCCTCCCGATCTAGGGATGGAGATGCTGACTCTGAACTCTTTTCGTGGATTTTGATGGGTACTTAGGGTTTTTTCGAGGGCATTTTATAGGCGGAAGGGAGGCCGAGGGGTGCAGGCTAGCCTCACCACCCTAGCGTGGGTCAGGTGTGGTGGCCCCTGGCCCTTCTTATCTCGTATTCTAGCACTTGATGACTTGGAAAAATAGGAACTTTGGCTTTTGTCGTCAATTCGAGAATATTCATTTTCGACTTTCTTGGAACCAAAAACAGCTAATAGGTTAGTCAAGAAATCATATGAAAAGTACTCCAAAGTTGGAACAAAACACAAGAAAGTGGATAAAACTAAGCAAAGAACATCAAAAATTATAAATACATTTCCAATGTATCACATAACTATACTGAGCATTCTATGAAGCATCCTCACTAAAAACCTATGCAAATAGCAAATAAAAAGATCACTGAGATGCTCATTGTCTGCTTGCCTTGTCACTTTGATTATGGGATAGCTCTTGTGTCATGTGCAAGGGGTACCCCTTTGGCGGTTCTCAATGATACACGTGTATTTATAATGACAAGAGCTTACGTGGCGAAGTTGAGTAGCATGAGGTTCGGTACTCATAAGTAAGGGGCTTGAGATTTCAACTTATAACTTGTCAAGCATATCCTCTTAGTTGTGTCACTTTAACCTTAATCACCTAAATATGCCTATGATAGGGGCAATGAGAGTTGAAAGCTAGTAAGTATCATAATTTTTGGGAGCTCTTTATGAGACTTTCAATCCCTGCTTCCCTCTGCGAAGGGCCTTTCTTTTACTTTTTAGTTGAGTCAGTAAACCTACTCCCTTCTACCTCAGTATTTTGATTTGTTGTGTTTCATTCATTCATATGATGATTTATTCAATCATGTTTCTTATGTTCCTTGTTTTGCACATTGCTCTTATCTTGATGTTTACTACTTTGAAAGCTATATTTGAAAACCAGTTATTTGTGAACTCCAACAAACTATCAACTATTCTTCGACCAAGAGCTAAGTTTGCCATTACCAATTATGATTCATTTTATGTATCTTTATTGTGTTTCCTTTACTCATTACAAGTTAAGTTATATAATAATAGGTTGTCTTCTATTATTATCTATGTGATGATGAATGTGATAGCTTCTTGTCTAAAGTATTGTTTGTCGACTCTTACTCCATAAACACGAGGTCATGTTTATTGAGCTCAGTTTAAACTAGAGACGATCGAAGTCTAATCTTGGGGAGTTGATGTCGTCCATTTGCATCACTATTCTATGTCATAATTCAACATTATTCATTGATATATTTCATATTAGAGATGATACTTATGTTATTTCATCTGTTTTTTGCATGGTGATGACTTTTAGACATATAGATACTTCTTGATCGGATTGATGGAAAAGAGTCTTTTGTTTGGAGGCAAAGTCGAATCAGAGAAAAATCAAGGAGAAAATACATGGAAAATCCTATTTTCTAGAAAGCGGAGGAAGCTAGAGGGGGGCTAGAGATGAGCCCACGGGGGCCCACACCACCCACAGCACGGGCCAGCCCTAGGCAGCGCCACCCGAGGTGGTGTGGTAGCCTGGTCACTGCAACACTCCTACGGCATATATATTCCTCCAAAACCATATGACTGGGAACCACATAAAAGATTAAGCAGCCTCTGCCGGAATGGAAAAGCCAGAGAAGAAAGATCTCTACGGCGGGCGATTTACATAAGGAATTCCTTCAGGAGAGGAGATAAATAGCCATCGACACCATCATCAAGATATGAACCATCGGGATCATCATCATCATCACCATCAGCACCTCATCACGATCTCCATATTGCTGTAACAATTGGGTTCCCAGATCTACATAGTTCATAGGGAAACATTCCGGTGTTGATTACTCTTTGTAGTTGATGCTATTGGTGAACCATTGAATTATTGTTTATGTTCAGATTGTTATACATCATTATTCCATCTCGATCGCAGTCCATATGATTTCTTGTGAGTAGTTTGTTTGTTCTTGAGGACATGGGAGAAGTCATGTTTGTTAGTAGTGGAATTGTGTTGAGAAAAGATTCAATGATTTTGATATTTAAGTTGTGGTGTACTTCTTCTAGTGGTGTCATGTGAGCATCCCAGTACATGACACTTCACCTATATAGTCTAGGGGAATGCATTGTGTATTTGGCTACTAATGTGGGGTTGCGGTGTGAAACCTGAACCCCCGTTAGAAACCATTGCACAAAGGGGCGTAAGGTCTTGAAGTTTAAGGCTGTAGTTAGGTTTCTACCTAATTACTTTTTCTTGTACTTACGGATGTTTTGCAAGGGGTATAATAACAAGTATGTATTAGTCCTAGGAAGGTGAAATTTTATCAGCACAGGTTCACCCACAACCTTAGCAAGCTAAAGGGAGAATTATCAACTATATGAGCGAAAGCATGATCTTTCTACATGTCTCGAGCGTTTGGTCTCATCTTAAAGTAATACAAGCTGGCTTGTCGCTGCGCATAAAGGATTGGGCCACTTGCTACATTATTCCTCATCTTTTTATTTACACCATTACTTTGTTTACTTGCTTTATCAAAACCCCTAAAATCGTTTGCTAGTATTTGAAGAGAATTCCTGATCCATACCACTATTGACTGCCTTCGCTCCTCGTTGGGTTGACCTCTTACTTATCGAAGAAAATCTTTGCGATACACCCCCTATACTTGTGGGTCATCAATAAGCAATAGAATAGAAATCTTCAAAGTTGGGGAACTAAAAAGATGTTTTCATAGAAGCCGCTTCCCCAAGCTTAGACTTTTCCATAGCATTAGCAATAATGGTGCCCAAAGAATTCATACTAACAACATTGATATTAGCATGCAAATAAAGTTCCATAGGTTTTTTAATTTTCTCTTGAACATTTCATGTCCTAACTAAGATAAAATACTATAAAAGCTCACTAATTTTTGTTGTTTTCCATAAGCCTAACTAGTAAGTAAAGAAACAAAAGACAAAATTATAGAATCTAAAATAACCCGATCCACTCACATAGGAGGATGTGAGTACAACTTCTACCTCCTCGACATGGCCTTGAAGAAAATAGCTTGATGTCTACAGCACTTCTATTCTTGAATGGTTGTTGGGCACTCCAAGTGCAGAGGTTTATGCAAAGAGCAGCTGGTTCCCTTAAATGCAGTTATCCAAGGTTTATCGAACTCAAAGGAGGAAGTGGTCAAGTATCCTCTCTAGTAACCACGCAATCAAGATACAAGAAGTCTCTTGTGTCTAACACTTAATACATAGCCGGTGTATTAGGTGCACTAGTTGATGAAAGTGGGTGAAATACATATGGTATGAATATAAAGACAAGTGCCAAAAAATAGCTTGATATAGGCGTGGAAGAGACTAAAACTGGCCCGAAATAAAGATGGCGTAACAAACATGTAGCAGAATCTAGTTGCAAACAAAGTTTCCAATGCTTAGAAACAAGGCTAGGGATCATACTTTCCTAGTGAACACTCATATAAATATTATTTCTTTATGATACTACTGAGAACTACTCTGGGTTGGACACTCTAATCCTGTGGTAGAAATTTATAACAACACTCCTCAAGATTCGCTTTTCCCCATCTAGATAACCCCTACTTGTCACCTTGAGCTCTAGATGGTTCCAACAAACTTACCACAATTTCATAGAAACATCCAACTCCAAATATAACTCATAACAATGGTATAATCTCTAGCCTAAGTACCATGGTGTGCGTTGTCACTGCACATGGGAAATGAGAGATCTATTAAAGCATGGCAAGTAGCAAGGTAGATCTACTTGATTATAAAGCTCATGATCACAATATGATCCACGAGAGATCTATTAAAGCACTTGAGTAGCAAGGTAGATCTACTTGATTACAAAGCTCATGATCACAATATGATCATGCATAGAGATGAACACATAGCTACGTAGAACAATTAGCCCTAGAGAGAGCTACTCCCCTCATCATCATGAGAATCAGCAATGGCGATGGAGATGGTAATGGGGTCGATGGAGATGGCTCGGGGCACTTCCACAGCCGGCAGGGTGTAGAAACGGTTTCTATCCCAGATCTCCCCTCCGGTGAAACGCTGCGGAACTTTGGTAGGCTGGAGGCATTGATTAGGGTTTTTTGCATCGGGAGGCATCTTATGGCCGAAAGAGGCAAGGTCGATTGAGTGGCGGAAATTTTACACCATGCCCTAAGCCTTGACTCGAGGCTTCCAGGTATGAGGTGTGGCCACCCTATGGAAATATCATTTTGGCCAGAAAGTTGGGGTGGCGAACAGCAGCGATGCAAGTTCCACGATATCATCCGTATTGACTATAGTTGGCGATGCCAAATACTCGAGAGGTCCTTTTCGGCCACGAATTCAACTACATTTCAATACAAAAAATCAGGCTAGCAGTAGTTAAGTTGGAGTCCCCACATCTTTATTTGTTATGTATTTAACGTCGTTCTTTCGTATGAAACTTGCGGCGTTGGCGCATCTCATCCTTTACCGTCTTACTTCTTCTCCGGGCGTGCGGCAATGCATGGTGGCGGCCATGGCGTGGAGCTAGGACTTGAACAAACACCTTCGACTAGTTCTCACTAATCTCGAATCGGAGCTAAGCCCTCACCATGGCCGCTTTCGGTAGCGCAGTCGCGGGGCGAAATTCATTCACCGGGTGAATCTGTCACCATCACAAACCATGCCGGTCTGTTGTCTCCTCGAGAATCCGAGCTGCATGCGTCGGCTGTGGTCGCTACGCAACCATGGCTGCCCTCTGAACCCAAAGCCACATCCACCTAGTTACGACTGCGCATATAAAGGTGAAAATGCGTGAGTTTTCTTCTTGTGATTTGGCAGAAAAACATGCGTAATAAAGTAGCGTAGCATACTCTAACAATGTACACATATTGTTTACTAGATTTTCATTTGAAGTGGTAGCTCCGTGATGACAAAAACATAGAGACCTAAATGGAATGGCCGATGGCGACATGTTCTATACTTTGCATTGCATCAACAAGTGCTGCATTATTGAAGCAAGTTACCCGAAAGTGGGTTCATCGACCATTTTAAAAAATATGTGAACAAATCAATGAGAGATTCAATGCAAATAAGCGCGAAAAAGCTAGATCATGTCATCAAATCATCAATAGGTGGCACATTCTGGTGATGCGTTCAAATCATTACTACCGCGATGTCATCATTTAGCTTGAAGTGGTTGTTATACTGGTAGAGCAAAATCCATTAAGCACAGGTATGCACATTACATTTGTATGTACATCTATGGTGCAATTTTGTTGTTATGGGCGTGGAAAAGAAAAGGCATTGGCTTCACTAAATATTACAGCTGTGATTAGGCCTAACTTAGTCTTACACAAATAAGCACAACAGTCTTTACACACATAAGCGTAACTAATGATAAAGATAAGAACAAATGGTTCATCGGATGCGCCGGCATGTAGCACTGGTCCACAGGAGCTGAATGGTATCGTCGGAACGAACCCGAGAATCTTGCATGTTGGTGGCGTCTGTTCATTCTCCTTCAAATAGTATGGACCAACATGGTGATTATGCCAATTTATAGGCCCCTCCTACGGCGTGGATTCGGCTCCGGTCCGGATGCGGAGCGATGTCAACATGATGATAAGCGTAGCGTGAGTGTGCAGCAAACTTTGCGTCATCCCTATCAACCTGCTGGAAGTCGTGGCACCTCGGCTTAACAACGACGTATTTCTTCACCGGACTCATTGAGCGACCTCAGTGTTAATCGACTTCATCCAACCTTCACGGCATTAATGCAAGTATGTTCGTCGGCTTCACGGCGGCATGACATCACCAAGTATTTTAATAAACTTCACCGGGAGAAGCAATGACCAGCTGGATTCTTTGCCGTTAGCTCCACCACCACCAACACCACCACCACCAGCGGCGGCGACCAGCGGTGACGCCAGGGGGCGGGGCTGCGAAATTACAGAGTTCAGCTATGGCTCGAGGAGCTCAGAGCAAAGAAAGGGTGATTGATCCCAAGAAACCTATATTGTCACCTTGATTGTTGACTTCTGCTCTGGACTTGCTCTTTGGGTCTTGGGATGGTAGCCTGCGGGACCTTGAAAGCTGACCTGCCTAGCGACGATGGGTATGAAGAAAGTTGTGTCCTATGTTCTATTGTATCCACTCATGACTAATTTAGTGCTGCCACTGATATGAATCTGAAGTTCATCATATTACATCAATGTTGTGTCTCGAGAGGTGCCGAGGAACCGGCCCGTATCCCAAGTTGCTTGCTTCTGCTCTTCCTCTTGATGGCCAGGACAGGCTACAGAATTATCTTGTGAGGAGCTACGTGGGAGTTACACTACGTGTTACTAACGGTCGATAAGCAAAATTTTGAATTGGATTTTACATACTATATGACACCATGACTCACACCCCAAATAGATGGCTCCCAAACCGCGTCTTCGCTAGTGATTTCGTTGATAGCATAAATGTGTTGCGAATGCAATACTGAGAAAAAATGGCCAGTGGGAGTGAAGAGGCAAACATCGACTTATACTTCTCCGTGGTACTTGTAAAAGTCGTCCTTGCAAGGCTGTCCATTCCTTGTCTTCACAGGCATCTAATGAATGTGATTGCCTTGTCGACACACGCTACAGAATTAAATTCCCAGTTCTTCCGCTTTACCTCCCATGATCTATGTAGTGATGTACCTTCATGAGCTCAAGGATTACGCCATGTGGAGCACATGGCGAATTCGGAAATGGTAGCGGTCACCCGGCTGTTGAATGTAGTAATATCTGGTAGCACCCTTCAAAAGATAGCACTACGCAAGTCTCTTACGATCCCCATGTGCAATTTTTAGAGTCCAAGTACTCCTATCACAGGATAAAAGGACCTTCCAGCTCACTCGCCGTTGCCACCCACCCGATTCTGGTCATCTCTCATTTCCGTCTCTTCTTCTTCCTTGATATTCACCACCTCTTTTGATTCCGACCACTTATCCAGCGACATGTCAGTTTTGCATGAATATTCCTAAAGTTTGTTGTGGGTTGGTACAATCACCTAGCATGGATTCCATTGCAAATACAATTTGACAAGCTGGACCTTTAGATTAAAGAAGTACACAAAATATCGCATGCTAAATACGAGTGTCTCCTCGGATGCTAAGCCTAAATTGTGCACAATGTGTCACTATCGAAGATACTCAATATATGGAGTAAGGCGAGCCCCCAGGGAACAAACTCTGACATGATGATCATAATTAAACAGCTCGAGGCATAACAGCCTTAAATAATCTCTAATCTGTTTGTTTTTATTTTAGGAAGCAGAATATCACCTAGCCGGGCATTCCCATTTGCCAAATCGAAATTGACAACAAATACATCACCTAAAGAAATGGAACCGTGTCACTCTGAAAATACACGAATACTCCAGTCTGGCGAGCTTCAGCTACTCTGAGTAATAGTCTTAAATGGTTGATTTATTTCAAAATGGTGGCGATGCACACAACCACGTTAAGACCGAAAGGACATAGGATTTCCGATTGAGAGTTCAGCACATATGAATCAATGATATGAATGAAGCGAATAAGCTGATCTGGAACTTACGGCGGTAATACATCAGCGGTTAAATACTGGCCAGGCTAACGTTATCGGGAGTAAAGAAGGCCACGGCGTGCAAAACTGATTTGGTGAATCGTCACCATATTACACGCATAATCACTTGTCATATGCTTCGGTATGAGGGGATGCAGCGGCGGCTGAAGCGGCTGAGATGATGTAACTTTCAGGGGCGATCACATGCTGCGTAATACGCGGTATTTGACGAGTTATTATCCCCAATGATCGCTCGCGGTGGCAACCACAGCCATCCGCATATCATCATGCCGTCGGCTTCAGCTTGCGCATGCCCAAACTTCTTGACTGCTACCCAAGCTCTACCCATAGCGGCAAATGGAGTCTGATCCAGGTAGATTAATGGAGGCGTTGTGATAAGGAGGTGGATGGATTCGAGAGGGTGGAATCAGGGATGAGAAGCGATTGTTTTAGAGTGGGGAAAATGCGCAAGAACCGCCATGCGCTTCGTCCGGTTCTCGTCAGCGATGTGGAAGAAAAAGAAGGGGGCGGCGTAATTATTGAGGCGGGACATCGGAACCGTCTAGAGGAAGTGAAAAAATACCGTAAATAAAAGGAAATGCGGCCGCTTTGTCGGTGAAGTGAAGGTGTGACGCAGCATTATACGTCTATCTGGTTTGAATTAGTTCCACGCGTACAAGTGGCGCGAGAACAAATTTTAGGAAGTGCTAAGCGTCGGCGATGCGTAGCCAAAACCGCGTTTTTAGCCACGCTTCACCCCTACTAACGACGGTTAAGTCGCACCATTCGAGGATATTGGTAAAGAAGCGGTTCCAATCTTTCACTTCTCGAAGTCTCATTTCCTCCTCCACGACCTCATCTTCTTTCTCCTCCTTGGCCTCATCCATTTCCTCCTACCGCATCACCCTCTTCCTCCATATCCTTTCCCTCTTGCACCAGCAAGTCGCATGGGCCTCCACGAGACCGTCCAAAACGACGGCAATGGGCAGAAGCTACTTATGCTGTGACATCGAAAGTACATGGCGGGAAGAAAGATCGATGTCGTCTACGCCGCCGGACCCTCGGGGCGGTGAGGAACACTCTGAATAACTTTCACAGGTTAATTGGCTGTAGATTCGAAGAAAACAGGTTTTAATGGGTCTCGACCCTTTCGAGTACAGCCCGCGATCACTTGGTGGGATAAGCCGTGAATTGCAACTCTCCATGAAGGAGGCACGATCTCTCGTATACCAACCTTTTTGTGAGAAGAGAAATTTGGCGGGATCTGATGAGACTTTCGCTACATCTTTTTGTTCCTGGTAACGATACATTTGCAAAAGTTATTGCTATATTATTTAATACGAATTCATTTTCATGTAGGTGGGGGCGAATGCATTAGGGATCTATTTCATGACTTTCGTGAACAACACATAACATTTGCTCGATTGTTGACATCACGAATGATAGTAAATTAGCGGAAAGCCCGATTTATCAACATTAGAATCCCAAAGAATTAGCCAGAGGTGGACATCCGGAAATTTTTACTAGATCCACGGGGCGAAGAGGCGTATTAAGGCGGGATGGCGCTCTTGCCTCGAACTCATAGACCGATGAATGCAATGACATGAAGGAATGATTGCCGGGATGTTGCATTGGGCGTTTAGGAACGCAATTCTTTTGGGAGGATAAGCCACTTTTTCGAACCTAATCGCGTCTGAAGTGCTGCAATTAGCCAGGTATGTTAGCCCACAGCGAGCTATACCATGATTATAAAATCTCGTTCGGCAACATCATCATTGAACCACCACCAAGACGGGTTCGGTTTGTCCCAGGATCTGTGGATCGTAGATGAATCCTGGCTTAAACCCGGGACAAAAAGCGGCCAGAAGGCATCCACAGGATCGGTTGCTTGCCTTCTCAGCAGCAGTAGGATGTGAACTATTAGTGCATGATTGATTTGTGTTTATGAAAACGTATTTATTTCATAAGTACACTATTCTTGAAAGCCAATTACGAACTACATGTATTACCTTTGTCAAACTATAATCTGGTTTATGACTGCATATCCACTTCTCTCTATAATGCCGGGTTTGGTTATGACTTATGACTGTATCACACCTTATACGCTTTAGTCCGGTCTGGATTCTACAGCATGCAAATAGCACCCAGGAAGAATTTGTAAGGAGAATGAATGTTGAGCATATGCACAAAAGGGAGATGTAATTCATACAGGTTAAGTAGCTAATAGCACGAGGATCATCTGAAGCTTGGTTCTTACACAGAAATGCTTAGAAAATCTGAGCGAGTGAGATAAAATCGTGAGATAAAACTAGGAGCGAAATGCACGAAACTAGTAGTGGTAAGCGGCTTTACTCACCCCTCCCTTGATCATATTGAGGCATCTGCGTGCGCGGTTTTATCCTGGCACGTCCGGCGCTCGGCTGCCCGTACTTGCCCAGTGCTTGCATCGTAATCGGGTGCCTCCACTCCCATATTTCGTCGCAAATTGGCAGAACTCGATTTTTCATGCTTAAACGTGCGTACCGTGAGTGCGAAATGATGTGGAGGCAAGTCTAGCCATGTCTGGCTTTCCCGATGCACCGCCATCCAAGGTACCTCCATAAAGCGTTGGAGATCGAAGCATGATTGATGACATGAGCAGGGAATAAGATCGTTCTAGCTTCGGTGTCGTTCTTGATGTCGGATCTGTGGCGAAGTAGATCTCCCTCACTATTAGCAGGAACTTCGCGAAGCTCGGGCATATAGATTTGGCCTACATCGCGTGATATAGTGAAAGCGGTGGTTGCGCATGGACAGGCATTTTGCTGGCGCCGTCCTCTTCTTCCCCTCATCTACGGTATACTGATCGGTCCCGGTAAAGCGATCTTATACATCCGCCGGATCTTGTAGCTGCGCTCGTACATTGGCACGATGACCTTGGCTACCTCCGTGGCTAAATACATTTGTGTGGGCGACGCGTCGGCTTGGATGGTGCCATGGGAGGTGTGGTGCTACTAAATCGGTGTAATCGCTCCCGTCGCCGAACCATACGCATGCCTCTGCATCCATAGCAGCTGACTAATCTTGACGAAGTGCCGGTGGCCCTAGTTTGATATGCGGTGGGCTGGGATGGAAGCGTGGAGGTGGAGATGATACTATTCGCGGTGGTATATTGGCGAGGCAGAGAAGCGGATTGCCTGCACAGGCGTGGTGATGGTTCTTCGCGGTGGGGCGATGCGGCGGAAGAGATGAGTTGAGGATTTTTTGCGACGGTGATGTCTTTGAGGAGACAAGAAGATGATTAAATTCCGTTTACCAATATTACAGGGTCATACCCATGCGGGAAGCAAAGTTTGACCGAGAGGCGAGCACCGATGGTTTCCAATCCTAGTGATTAAATTCAATATGTTCCGTCACGGTAGGCGAATTAGGGACAGTGTGCCTTGCAGCGTGGCTTTAGCGCATGGCGGGAGACCCAGTCCGTGAACCACCGTCCACGTTGCCGATCACTTGGCCCGTGATCTTGTCTTGGCAGTCTTGACTTATGACATCGTAACGTGGCCAGGACGAGCCAAGAAGGAAAGTGTATGATTATTATTAATTCCTAACAAGTTTAAGAAGTGTAAGCATAGACATGGACCTAACATCCCTACACCCCAGGGGCAGCCCTTGACCCATTCGAACGCCCGATCAGGGACCTGGAGATTGCATGCAAAGCTTGTCTAGAATTTGCCAAAAATGGAAGCTTTCGTTTGCCCATGCTTCTATAAGTTTCTCACATGGAAGGCCACTTGTGCTTAAGCATGCATGATCAAAGCAACTTTATAACACTGCGTTAATAGTCGATTATGGAAAAGCATGGTAGGTTCTTGCAACGCACCACATAGTTTAGGGATTTAGAATAGCTACATTGTGGAGCTCTAGCCAAATTGCATGGTAAAGCCAAATTCAGCTTTTTGTCGGTTAGCCTGGCAACATTGTGTCTCGTTTGTCCTCACTTTTGCCCTCAGATATTAAAGCCCTCACATGCGCTAGGAGGGTGTGGAAATCCTAGTCAAAGCTTAGCCGTGCATCGTCTTTTCATAAGCGCCTAAAGTGGCCTTTTTAAAGCGCATTTTCCCCTCTCTCCTCTACTTGAGTTATGTTTTTTCCCAAAAAAGGTAGGGAATCTAGAACAGCTTCTCTCTTCGATTTCTATTGTTCGCTTTAGCGATCGTTTTACCCCCAATGCGTGTAGTAAATCCCTAGAAGCTAATAAAACAAACCAACACCATAAATAAATTCGATAAGCAGGCGGATGTAGATAAAAGCGGCTAATATAGGTTATATAGTATGGTACTTAGCGAGGGTTCGACAATTAGAATTTGCTCAATAGCGGCGGCCAACGATGGAGCTACTTCCAACACGGACAAGACAAAAGAAATTTCGCTGGCAGCGGTAATGACGACTGATTAGTGGCCTCGTGGCCTCACGCCGAGGGAAGGCATCGCCTCCTCCTCAAAGCGCCTCCTCCACTTCTTCGCGCTAGCCCCTTGACCTTGGGCACGCCAAATGGAGGTGATCGGGGAGCATCACGACCCTCCTCGATAGCCTGCCTTCTAGAGGTTGCGAGGAGGTGAAGACCGGCGCTGGTGCTTTGGCCCCTGAAGCCGTGGGCAATTCCACCGGACTAAAGTGCAGTCCTCACGTCCTCGGCATGCTTCAGCAGAGGGAGTTGAAGTGATCCGTGAGCCTCTGCAATTGGGGCAGAAGGGCACCCTGCCTGCGTCACCAAGCTGTGAAGAAGTTGTTGTCTTGACGGACTTTGGCCTCCTCGGCCACATGGTAGTCTTGGTGTCCTGCGCATTTCGTCGTTCTTCCGCGGGTGGGTGCTATCCTCCTTTTGGAAAAAAAGAAAAAAAGTGTGAAATAAAGGACATGATTGAGATACTTTGATTATAGAGATTGAATTTTTGCATAAATTAACAGAATGAGATCTCCAGAATTATTCCCCAAATCTCAAATCCGTCGAATCTGATCCCAACTTCTAGAGCAGAGTTCATCAAAATCGAGATCTAACCTGATAGGATTAGCTACTTTAAAAAATCTGAGCAGTAGGAGCCCTAAAACATACAATCCCAGCATCCAAGCGATGGGAGCGGGGTAAGAACAAGGGGAAGGAGGAAGGGAGAAAACCACCAGTTTACCTCTCAGACCATGGAGTCGGCCCGATCTTTGGTGTCGTTAGGGAGGTTTCCTCTGGCCTTATGTGACAACCTCCTACGTAGGGGTCCCGGTAAGCCAGGATCTATCAAGGGGCCGGCCGGGGGAACCCTCCTCGCCCAGGAGGCCTCTGGAGGATCTGCGGAGGAGGACAAGACGGGGGGGCATCTCGCCCGGCTCGCTTGGCCTATGGAAGACCGCCGATGGCCCTGCACCGCGCCGATCTTCTCCATCGCTTGAGCCGGCGTGTGGTTGGGAGGTTTTGTTGGGTGTTCTCTTGAAGGTGATGGGGAGACGGTGGAAGCATGGTTGAGTGGCGAGAGTGCGTGATCGGTGGGAGTGGGAGTGGGAGTGGGGAGGCCTCTATTAAAAGGAGAAGGGAAGCGGCGTTTCGTGCACTCGCAAGTGCACCTTGAAGGCTAATGCAGGTGCTGCGGCCACTGCGTGTCTTCTACACCGTTTTTGTCCGTCTTACTTTCGCAGCGTCTGCGTCAGATCACATTTTCCCCTCGTGTCCTAACCATGGCGGTGATTCAGTTGTACTTTCGTTTTGCCCACCAACCATTGATCCTTCTCTTGTGATCTATGCGTAGACGAGGATAACCCTTATATCTGTTGAGAGGCACCCTCTATACATCACCAAAATATGAGTATGCCACTTTGGAACTTTAACAACATAAGCAGATGATAGACTTGAGATATATTTTGAAAGGAGATGCGAAAATAGAAATCCACATTAGTTTAAAGGTACTAGATCTCACGGTGAAGAGAACTAAATATTATGTGGTAGTTATACCTGATGTGAGGTTGAATTGACATTTAGGAAGTTATTGATTCTAAGTAAGGGGGACACTAGGCCGTTCTTGACATACTCCCTCGAGGAACTTACCATAAGCGGTGTGCTTAGCCTTGAGTCGATACATCGACTTGTGTTTAACTAACCGAGGCTTTTACCGATGCCCGACCCGCATGTAACGGAATCAAATTTGGCAAATCCTCGGTTGACTCCTTTCTTACAGAAAAGGACACTGGGCTCCCCAAGTCCAGTCGGAAAGGGATTATCCAGCTCTTGAGCTTCTTCATGACATGGCGGCTCTTGTTGTCCACTGGTCTCCTTGTGGAGTCCATCTCACTTGAATACACACCTTAATGTATGGAATACCACAAAACCAAAATGAGCAAAATAATGAAATATATATTCCTTCCACCATTCCAAGTTACTTCGATGCAATAACATGTCTATACGGAGTTCATGATTCATTCTATTGACAAATCTCCCGGCTCGCTCCTAAATTAATATTGGTTTTGTATTTCTTGGTAACTTATTAATAAACCAAATAATGTGGATTCATTTGAACAGAACTAGATCTCTCTCCATGCTCTTGGGATTAAATACGTTGCATCTAATCGGCTAGGACTAGATTTTTTTTATGGCCTTTGGATAGATTAAGCTGAATGAGAGAAATATGAAACAATAGTAGAAATAGATGTACCTCACGAATTTTCCAGGCGGGCATGTTCATCGAAACTCACGCCCTCATGGTACGCCTCCAAGTCGTCCGGCCACCGGCGTGCACATGGTCCCCCAAGGAAGTTGAGGCTGCCGTCCTCCTCGAAAAGCCTGTGCTGCGTGATGCTCACCTCCGGATCACTTGCAGTGAAGCACCACCCGTGGTGGCGATTCTGAACGGTTACTCTTACCCCACGCACTGGTTTCATGGAAAGGTTAGATGCGGTTCCGTCGTTCAAAGATTGTGGTGTTTTGCTGGATAGGGAAGAGAAAGTAGTGGATGAATTCCCGAATGGAGGACCCGATAAGCTGGGTTTTAATGCGGGACATTTGGGAAGCTCCTCGAGGCCCCGGTTGACAAAGCTCTTTGAAATTTACTTGTTTGCCGCGTGGAAGGTTAGGTGGTTGAGAACTGGCGGAAGTGAAATCTTGCGGTGGCGCTACGTAGTAAAAATGGTATAACCCCGTTAGTCCCGTGGATGACCAGTTCTTTATGTAACGTAGACTTGTAGCCATTACTGTAAAGCTAGATTAAACATGACATGACCACTTTCGACCACTTTTCCATGGGCGGCATACATTGTTCCCTTCTTGCGTAGAAGTCGTTGAGGAGAGGCGGTCATGTCTTTGTCTCGTATTTGACATCTGTGAAAGACACGATGACATGTGCACTTGAGCCTCATTGGATCACGAGGATCAGCGGTGGTGTGCACGATCCAGCATGACTAAAGCTGTGACAACCAATCAGGGCGTAGCGGGATCAAGTGATTAGGCACAGGTTTGGAAGCTTCTGAGAGAGAGAGAGAGAGAGAGAAAGAGAGAGATGTTTGTTCTTATGCTAAAACCATGAAACAAACATGGATCAACCACTAGAGTCATTGCATGTAATGTTCTTATACTAAAACCAACATGGATCCACCCGATTGAAGATCATTGCACGTGTGTGTTCTTTCCATGGAAACCACTTATGGATCAACCCATTCAGAGTCATTGCATGTGTGTGTTATTTCTACAAACCACATGGATCAACCACTAAGTCATTGCATGTGTGTTATTATCTGAAACCACATGGATCAACCAAGTCTTGGTCATTGCATGTGTGTTCTTTTACTGGAAACCACAAATGGATCCACGATGGTCATTGCATGTGTGTTCTTTCCACGAAGCCACATATGGATCATGCAAAGTCATTGCATGTGTGTTGTTTCCACAAAGCACACTTGGATCAATCCACTTCTAGGTACATTGCATGTTTGTTCTAATACTAAAACCTACAAACCAGCACTGAAGTCATTGCATGTGTGTTATTTTCTACATAAAAAAAGGCCACACATGGATCCACCGATAGACTCATTGCATGTGTGTTCTTTCCACCAAACCAACATGGATCAACCACTGGAGTCATTGCAGTGTGTTCTTATACTAAAACCACATGTGGACCCACTAAGTCATTGTGTGTGTTATTTCCCTAGAGTGAGACATGGATCGACCACTAGAGTCATTGCATATATATTTATTTCTACAAACCACATGGATCCACCACTGCATGTGCATGTGTTCTTTCCACAAACCACACATGGATCACCACTAGAGTCATTGCATGTGTGTTCTTTCCACAAACCACACATGGATCAACAACTAAGTCATTGCATGTGTGTTCTTTCCACAAACCACATATGGATCAACCAGTGGTCATTGCATGTGTTCTTTTCCACAAACCACATGGATCCATTACAGTCATTGCATGTGTGTTATTTCCAAACCACATGGATACCACTAGAGTCATTGCATGTGTGTGTTCTTATTCCTAAAACACATGGATCAACCACTAGAGTCATTGCATGTGTGTTCTTTTCCACAAACCACACATGGATCAACTAGAGTCATTGCATGTGTTCTTTCCACAAACCATATGGATCAACAAGTCATTGCATGTGTGTTCTTTCCACAAACCACACATGGATCAACTAGAGTCATTGCATGTTTGTTGTTATACTAAAACCACAACCAGCACTAGAGTCATTGCATGTGTGTTCTTTTCCACAAACCACACATGGATCCACTGAGTCATTGCATGTGTGTTCTTTTCCACAAACTTATGGATCAACCACTGGTCATTGCATGTGTGTTCTTTTCACAAACCACATGGACCCACTAAGTCATTGCATGTGTGTTCTTATACTAAAACTAGCACTAGAGTCATTGCATGTATTACATCCACAAACCACATGGATCCACCTTGTCATTGCATGTATGTTCTTTCACAAACCAC